>CM067320.1:82981373-83118873 GCA_034231615.1 Meghimatium bilineatum
TCAGTTGGCCCAGAGGTATCTGCTGTGTTCCTGGCACGTTATAATTCTAGAACATTGGCGTACTGGAACACTTCCCTTTGCGGACTAAACTTGCATCCATACCCCCATCCCATACACATCCATACCTCCATTCCATATACATCCATGCTTTTGATACCTTATATAAGACTGGTTTCCCCTCAGTTACAAACCTGAGAACCTGTGTTCATGTCAGAAAGGTTATGGACTGTCAAGAGCTAGATGCCCACAGCTAAAGGGATTATTTCATCATCATTCCAACCCTGTAACAAATTGTTAACTCACAACTTGTAACAAACTGTTTAACTCACAACTTGTAACAAATTGTTTAACTCAAACCTCGAGAATAAAACGTTTAAATTAATGAAAATAATTTTAAAAAAATATTAAAGTTACACGGACTAAAAGACGAGAATGAAATTTGAGAAATTAGAAAAGGAATTTAAGAAAAAATAATTGAAATGAATGGAAGTAGCTTCTGCAGGGAAAACAAGGAACGCAATGAAAGTTTTATAAAAATGAAGATGTAACAAAAAAGAATAGGAGAAACCACAGTAAAAACAAAAATTGTGTGAAATAAAGAATGGCAACAGAGAAGGGAAAGAAAAATGGCATAACGGGTTAAAGTATCTTTGAGAAAATGATTAAACTCTAATGCAGGGGTTCTCAACATTCTCAGACAGCGAGCACTGCCGACTTGTAATAGTTAGTGCTCGTGAGCACCAGGTTGACAACACCTGCACTTATGTAAACGAGGAAAAATAGAAAGAATAAAATAGGGAAGAAAATAATAAAAAGAGCAGCAATGAAATGCAGTAATAGAAGTGTAAAATAAATGCGGACGAGGAAATGTAGTAAGTGAAGTGTACAATAAATGCAGTAAGTGAAGTGTACAATAAATGCAGTAAGTGAAGTGTACAATAAATGCAGTAAGTGAAGTGTACAATAAATGCAGTAAGTGAAGTGTACAATAAATGATGGAGATCAAGAACGTATTAACGCGTTAACGAGAGTGTAGTAAAAGCTATCTCCCTGGGAATTTTCTTGGTGTAGTGATTGAGTCATTTATCTTGCACTCAAGAGGTAGTGATTCGTTCCCGGATCATAACGCTCAGCTTACACGTGCATTTAGTCTGGAGATTATCGCTAGATGATACGAAGTTACGTGCTGTGAAGGGTACTCTTCAAATACTAGTTTCATTGAAGGCAATCCTCAACGATTTTATAGCTTATGGAGTAAAGAAAATCGAAGCAAGAAAGATGTAGAAAGGAGATCGAAGTGGAAAAAATAGTGGAGAAGGGGGGGGTGTATAATAGAAAGAGGGGGATCGATAAGGAAGATTAAGTGGGACATGCGTAAAAGAAAGAAAAGCAATGTGGAAGATTTGAAGTGGAAGATTTGATGTGGAAGATTTGATGTGGAAGATTTGATGTGGAAGATTTGATGTGGAAGATTTGATGTGGAAGATTTGATGTGGAAGATGTATGAAACAGAAAGAGGGAGATCTATATGGAACATTTTGTGGGGAGATATGCGATAAAAAAAGGGAGATGGATGTGGAAGATTTGATAGAGATGTGTAATAGAAAGAGGGAGATGTATAATAGAAAGAGGGAGATCGCTAAAATGGATAAAATATGCAGATGTAGTTTTTTGTCTCCGTACGGTTTTCCTTCTATGCCGAACACGATAGTAAATTCATATTAAAATGTAGATTTGAGCGGCTTTTCGACATAGTGGGTCTCCAAAATGTAGATATTAGCGGCTCAGTGGACATAGAGAATTAAAAATAGAAAGAGGGAGATCGGTATGGGAGATTTGGAGGATATATATATATATATATATATATATACTAGAAAAAGGGAGATTGATAAGGAATATTTGGTGAGGAGATGTGTAATACTAAAAGAGGGAGATGAATAAGGAATATTTGGTGGGGAGGTGTGTAATAGTAAGAGATGGATCGATAAGGAAGATTTTGCTGGGAGATGTATACAAAAAAAAAAAGAAAGATTGTTATGGAAGATTTGGTTGAGAGATGTGTATTTACATTTTGAAGGTGGGAGATGTATAATAGATACAGGGAAATCGATAAGGAAGATTTGGAAAAGAACAATCCTACCGCAAATGATAATTAACTTTCGCTTAGAAAAGAACAATCCTACCGCAAATGATAATTAACTTTCGCGTAGAAAAGAATAATCCTACTGCAAATGATAATTAACTTTCGCTTAGAAAAGAACAATCCTACCGCAAATGATAATTAACTTTGGCTTAGAAAAGAATAATCCTACTGCAAATGATAATTAACTTACTCCAAAATGATAGTGTCGTCGTACACAGGTGGTTAGAAATTTATATTATCAACAAAGCCCATATATGAGGGAGGGATTTATCATCAAACCCCGACCCCCTTTGCAAATCGGAACAATACTTTTAGAACTAGGAACTTGATTACTGGCTCTTGGTGGTGTATATTGATTTCAAACAAGCATTGCTTCTGTTTTCTTCTTGTGTAGACTAGGCCTGTGTTTTTATTTTCTTGCACTACCATTAGTACATTTAGTATGGTGTGAGACCAAAAGCGGACTGTGTTTCTTGGATCTTAACATTTATTTCTTTCTGGTTTTTTTGGACCTTAACGTTTTTTTTCCTTGGTTTTTGTGTGGTTTTTTTGCTTGGAAATTAGCGTAGTGTTGTAAATTTAGCTCTGGTGCGTGTTTATTTAATATTTTTATATCCACTTGAAAGGCGAACAAAAATACATTGGCGGACCGAATTGAACCCCGTGCCGTCTCCCCCCCCCCCACTCCTGGTTGAAAGTAACATTGTATTGGCACAGTAAATATAGTAATATCTTTCGTAAAGCTTAACTTTCGTTAATTTCTTGTATCAAACAGATGCTAGCACACAATCTAGGCTCGTCTCTTCCGTGATACGGCTGGCATTTTAGCCAGGGAATTAATCTGAGATCGTTAATTAGGGTTGTCTCCGAGACTCTTACCGATCCGGTAAATTACTGCCCCTTGAAACACCTCTTGTCAACGTTGGTAGTTTCGAGAGAGCTTCTCAATGGAGTGTTGTTCAGATTAAGTAGTACCAACTCTGCCATAGTTTGACCACTAAAAGGAACAACAAGAACAATCCAGAAAGGGTGGGGGAGGGGACGAGGAATAGTGAGCCAAGTGGAAGATTGATATTTTTAGCCGAACCTTATAATCAAATCTTGAAAGAAAGTAAGAAAGATATGATGGTTAGAAAAAAAAACCATATTAACGTTTCCCGTGGGTTTTCCTTGTGTTCGTGAGCAACGGCTGGATATTGGTCGTTTGATGTCACGTGATGCTATCTCCGGTTTTTTTCTTCCATCGGTGCGGGGGAAATCAATATGCCCTGGTTAGCCAGATTATCAAATAGACGGTGAATTTCGTGAATTCACAATCTTTCAGCATGTCAGCTTTGGACGGAGAATGATGGGATGGCATTAGTGTGTTGTCGCACACTGCATGTCGTTGAAAGAAAATAGTTAGATAGATATAGTCCGAGATAAACTGGTAAACATAATATATTTGATGAAGCGAGAGAACAAAGGGGAAGTGAGTGACGGTTGCTGTGTTTGTCTAAATAGGCCCTAGGGCAGCGACTGGCCACCAGTTTGGGCCGAAGAATCAAAAGAAGATTTAATTTAGCTTCTTTTGTGTGGGTTTGGGCGAGACCTTCGGTAGTAAAAGCCATATGTACAGAATTAAGAATTATACCAGGAAGTAGAAAGGATACCACAGTTTATGCTCTGGGAACGTCGAGGAATGAAGCTATAGCAGCTGATCAAATATGGTAGCCGATGCTAGTCACGATGTTTCTGGTCAACCACTGATCGTATAGTGGTTGAGAACGTATATGAAAGCCGTGTCTTTCTTCAAACTCTTTCTGGTTCATCTGGAATCATATGATGTATCCGTAACTCATTTCACTTTTCTTATGATTTTCAGTGATCGCTTGTGCTATGATACTGATACACAACTCACCTTACAGTCTTCTCTTATGTTACCGGCGTGGTCACATAATGTTCACGAAACGATTTTTATTTTTCCAACATCTTTTCCAATTACTTCATGTTTTTATAAGTTATTTCACGATTTCTGTGTTGTTCTATTTTCATCGTCTTATACCATATCTATGGGACGGAACAATCAACTCCACCCGAATAATACCTGGTTATGAGCCTCATGTCTGATAGGTAACAATGTTTGGCAATAGTGAGTCAGTCATTTCGCTGTCTCTGACTCACATATTGAGTCAGCCCTTTCGTTGCCCTTGACTCATGCATGGCCTGGACAGTAGACCTTTGTGAAGCTTTAGGCGTTGTTGAGAAGAGTGGCTCACTCCTTATCATGCATTTTTCTTCTGCCCAGCATACACTTCAGGGTCTGATAGAATCACTGTGGGTTGTGGTGGTTGCGCCGTGAGCGACGCTGGAGTCGCTGCTACTGCCTCTAACTATATTCTCAAACACAATGTTGTGATGAGATAATATTTTCCAGATTACGCTTGTCATTTCAGTAAGTTACGAAACCGATTCCGCATTTATTTGTTTCTTTTACTAATGAGCCATCTTCGTAGATAATTCTATCTTGTGGCTTTGAGTACTGCTGAATGAGTTCTTCTAGCATTTCTTTTATCTTGTGGCTTTATTGCAGCACGATTGTGATATGTTCTTCCGAGCTGTATAATCAGTTAATTTTCTTGCAAAAATTCTTGTCCCAGCCAGTGTCATTTCAAATTCTCGTCCCAGCCAGTGTCATTGCAAATTTTCATACGAACTTAGTGTCCTTGGAAATTCTCGTCCCAGCAAATGTTCCTGCAATTTCTCATCCCTGCAAAATGTTCTTGCAAATTCTTGTCCTAGCAAATGTTCTTGCGAATACTCATCTCAGCCATTGTTCATGCAAATTCTCATCCAAGCTAATGTCCTTGAAAATGCTCGCTCTAGTCAGCTCTTGCAAATTATCGTCACAGTCAGTATCCTTGCAAATTATCGTCCCAGTCTGTGTCCTTGCACATTATCGTCCCAGTCAGTATCCTTGCAAATTATCGTCCCAGTCAGTATCCTTGCAAATTATCGTCCCAGTCTGTATCCTAGCAAATTATCGTCCCAGTCTATATCCTAGCAAATTATCGTCCCAGTCTGTGTTCTTGCATATTATCGTCCCAGTCACCGCAAGTGACAATCCTTCGTCCCAGTTAGTGTTCTTCTTCAGATAAAATTGTGCGTATTTGTACGCATTTTTCTATGAACCTCATATTGCATTGATTTATTCATATATATATATATATATATATATGAACATACCACTATGAAAATGAAGAATTTATTGGTTTCCAATTTGTTTAACCACGCCCCCACCTAAGTCTACCTAACATTCAGTTTTCCCTCCCCTTTCCTTATGTAACATATATACGTATTATTTTATATTCAAGAACTGTATTATTTCCCCTGCATTCCCCTCTCCCCTGGACAATATACTGCCCCACCTCCTATGGGACGCGAACCCCGCGTTGGGAAACACTGTTCAAGATGGTTATGTGATACTCCTAGACGGATCCCTAATCTTCCTAGACAGGTCTGTGGTCCTCCTAGTCAGGTCTGTGGTCCTCCTAATCTGGTCCACCTAGTCGGGTCTGTGGTTCTCCTGATGGGTCTGTGATCCTTCTAGTCGGGTCTATGACGCACCCCTCCCACCACCTTGACAGGTTAGTGGTTCTCCTCCTTGATGGGTGTGTGGTTCTGCTAGTCGGGTCCTTGGTCCTCTTGGTCGGGTGAGTGGTCCTACTAGACGGGTCTCTACTTCCCTAGACGGGTGTGTGATCCTACTAGACATGTTTGTGGGTCTCTAAACGGTGTATAGTCCTGCTAGACGGGTGTGTGGTCCTACTAGTCAGGTTTGTGGCCCTCTAAACGGTGTATAGTCCTGCTAGACGAGTGTGTGGTCCTACTAGACGGATAAGTGGTCTTCCTAGATATGTGTGACGTCAATTTTAAAATTTTGCTTCTGTTGTCCCTCAGTAAATTATTGTCGCCCCATGAGTGGGGGAAGAGGGAGTTATACGGGGAGGGGGTGACAGGGGGAAGGTTAATCCACGTGTATTAGAGAATCCATGCAAGTGTGTTGTCGAGGTACAAAAGAGCAGCAAATGATATCAATACTGGGACCTGCCATATATATCAAAAGAGGGGAGTCAGTAGGTTATAGGGGGATAGTTGACTGACCAATCTCATATAAGATTAAAGTGATTCCGAAACTATGCTGAAGTCAGATGTGCCCGGCAGAATGACGCAGTTAAGTAAATCAATGCAGGGCATTCTGTTCTGCGGTCTACACCCTGACAGTCTTTTGGAGTTTGAGAATATACGCTCAAGAAAAGAACTTCTTCGTTCACTCTCAAACTCCTGCGGACTAGCAGGATGTAGTCTGGAGAATGGAACGCGTTGTATAATGGTTTACAGCGTTGCTGCGATATCTGCGTTTCCAATCAGTCAATCTGACTTCAGCATGATTTCTAGATCACTTTGACCCTATATAGGGATCGGTCAACCAACTCCACCCCATAGTCTGCTTAGTCACCTCTTGCGATATATATGTTAGATAAACAACTATTCTTTGCTCCCTTTTCGTGTCCTGGTGCACAAGTTCGAGAACAGATCTGAAACTTGAGTCAAATTCTTTTTAAGTTTTTAAAAACCTGTCAAAATTCTTTTTAAAGTTATAAGATGGCTCGGGTTCAGGTTGAAGGGAGAGAGAGTAAACAATGAGACCGCACCTACAAAAAAAAGAAATTATTCCTGATAGAGAAAAAAGACGCGGTCCTCCGGGAGTGAACCATTTATAGAGAGGAGATAAGAAGATGTGGCGTTTATATCAGCAGGTCTGGAGATAAGGGCGAGGGAGTGAGGTGAAGGTGCGTCAGGTAACAGTGTGAGCCAATTAGAACGGAGATAACCGGGGAGGATGAGAAGATGGCAGAATGTCATTCTTGCTTGAATGTATCTGGTTAAAAAAAAAAAAATGATATCCTGTGTTCTTCTCGCCATGTTTAACACAGTCCACAAGATACGTTCTTGTTGTTGGTTTGTTATAGTTGAACTCGAGATGTTGATGTGTGTATGGAGTGTGAAGGAGTCATTATTCTGCAGACTTAGTGCCTGTAGACTGACATGTTTGTTTGAGGGGATATTCCGGGTATAAATGGCTGATGTCACGCTTGAATGAGCACGGAACACACGCAGCTAGGTCAAGGATGTGGGAGATTTATGCATTTCTTGATTTACGTATAGTTTGTATGTCAGTGACTTGATGGAGTTTGTATGTCAGTGACTTGATGGAGTTTGTCAGTGACAAATGTTTGATGGAGGTTGTACGTTAGTGACAAATGTTTGATGTAGGTTGTATGTCAGTGACATGTTTGATGGAGTTTGTACGTTAGTGACAAATGTTTGATGGAGGTTGTACGTTAGTGACAAATGTTTGATGGAGGTTGTACGTTAGTGACAAATGTTTGATTGAGTGTGTATGCCAGTTTTTAACGGTCGTTCTCATACTCCTGCATATTAGCAGGATCTCGTCCGGAGAACGGATTGAGCTGTGTCATGGTTTACAGCTTTGCTGCAATATCTGTGCCTCTCGTCCTGACACATCCGACTTCAGCATGGCTTTTGAGTTAATTGATTCCTATATGGAATGGGACACCCAACTCCACTCTATAACCTCCTTAGTCACCTCTTACGAAAGGGTGGGTGGTAAACAGTGTTGCCATTCTTTGCTCTCCTTTTGAGCCCTGAAAAGATTTGGAAGGCAGGATTAGGAAATGTATTTCAAACTCCTGCAGATTAGCAGGTTGTTATTCGGAGAACGTAATGCGTTGTGTCTTGGTTTACAGCTTTGCTGGGATATAGATGCAATTCGGATTGACACATCCGACTTCAGCATGACTCCTGGGTCACTTTGATACTATATGTGATGGAACAGCAAAATCTACCAGATAACCTCCTTATCTGCCTCATACGACATGCATGGAAGGTAAACAGCGCTGTTATTGTTTGCTTCTCTTTCGCGTTTCGGTGTCATGTATTGAATGGTACACATTACTCAAGACAACTATATTTATTTGGTTAATTCCCTTTGACTAACACATTTCTCCCAGGCCTGGAAATCTAGAACGAAGGAAGTTCCAAATTTTACAGTTCATCCTTTTTCTGTCCTCTATCCATCTTATATTTCATCATTTTTCTTTCTTATCCTCTTTCTACTCGAAAATATTCTATATTTGATTTGTTAGCATTCTGTCTGTTGTTTATTTTCTTGTTAGACGCATGGTTTCATGTGTTCAGCTGGAGATTCTCGGGTGCAACTTACAGCTCTACCAGACTGGAACTCATAAATTTATGAGATTCTATCTTTCCTCTTTTAGATCAGAAACACACCGACTTAGTTGTGCCACATAAATCTGGCAAACATGATGTTGAAATTATACCTTCACGTGGCAATTAGAATCTGCAGAGATACATTGATGAGAGAAAGAACGAAAGAGAGAGAGAGAGAGAGAGGGAGGGGAGGAAGTAGAGATTTTATTGTTGTAGTGAAGACATGTTATCTAGTCGTGTTCTGTGATACCATGGATGCTGGTGCGCCTCTTGGCCTGGTATCTCCGACTTCAGAACTAGTGCTTGCTTGGTCAGGACAGTGGTCCTGCTCGATGTTAGGGATGTCAAGACCAATCTTAGTTTCCAACCTGTGAACCTCTGTTGGCTGAACTAAGCCCTATCTCCACTTCAAGAAGTTGACCTTGATGTAGCTCTGTTGTCTGGAGTAAGCCCCCATCGGCATTTCAAGGAGTTGACATCGATAAAGATATGTTGGCTGGGCTAAGCCCCCATCGGCACTTCAAGGAGTTGACATGGGGAAGAAAGATAAGGAGAAGGAGAGATGTGGAGAAAAAAAATAGACAAAGAGTTGGGGGGAGGGAAGACAGAAGAGATAGGCAGAAGGGAGAGATATGGAAAGAAAACAGATAAAGAGTTGCGGAGATCGAGAAAAAGAGAGGGAGAAAGAGGTAGAGAGGGAGACAGAGATACAGAAGGATAGAAATGGGGAAATAGAGAGGAGGGAGAAAGAGGTGAAGAAAGAGAACAGTAAGAGATATAGAAGGAGAGGGTGGGAGAGTTGTGGGGAGAGAGTATGAGATACAGGCGAGATAGGAAAGGGAGGATGATAAGGATAGATTGAGAGGGAGATAAAGGCTAAACGAAACAAAAAAAGGTAAGAAGGACATAAATAAATGCTAGTATACAATTTTACATGTCCTTGTTGTACACACGTGACTTTACATGTCCCTGTTATATACTCGGGACTTTACATGTCCCTGTTATATACTCGGGACTTTACATGTCCCTGTTATATACTCGGGACTTTACATGTCCCTGTTATATACTCGGGACTTTACATGTCTCTGTTATATACTCGGGACTTTACATGTCTCTGTTGTATACTCGGGACTTTACATGTCCCTGTTATATACTCGGGACTTTACTTGTCCCTGTTATATACTCGGGACTTTACTTGTCCCTGTTGTATACTCGGGACTTTACATGTCTCTGTTATATACTCGGGACTTTACATGTCCCTGTTATATACTCGGGACTTTACATGTCTCTGTTATATACTCGGGACTTTACATGTCTCTGTTGTATACTCGGGACTTTACATGTCCCTGTTATATACTCGGGACTTTACTTGTCCCTGTTATATACTCGGGACTTTACATGTCCCTGTTATATACTCGGGACTTTACTTGTCCCTGTTGTATACTCCAATCAATATAAGGTAATACTGCGTGAAACGTAACAACAATAGTACTTACGTAGAACACAAGTTTATGAAGTTCCACTTGAACAAGAAGGATTATCACTAACATTAAGGGGATATGAGTGTAAACAAGAATACATTCATGTCAATAGTCTACCTATGGGAGGCGAGCAAGGGGTAGGTAGAGATACAGGTAGAAGTGGGGGAGAGTAGCATCACGAGATGTACAGATATAGAAGAGTGCACCACCATGGCAAAAGACAGGGATGTTGGTCGCCCATTATAGCCAATAATCGTGGCTGAAACAGAACTTGATGATGATAGCATTAAATCGTATTGACAGTACCGACAATCGTATCGACAATCTTTCAAACTTCGATCAAGTTCGATCTTGTTATGTTGGAAAAACTGGCCAACTAACCATCCTACCACGAATCCGATACGGACTGTATGGAAAACCAAATTACAATAAAATCTCTTTTTTACCACTGCAATTTTTTTTCAGATTATAAACGATTTTGCGCTGCATCTTATGTTAATTAATAAAATACTTCTAAATTACAATGTTATCAGGAATCCCCATATTTTATCCATTCTCATAAACATTTTCTATACGTACAATCTCTCTATCTCTGTATCACCTGCCTCCAGGTGCGCACATCATAAAATCTCGATCTATTTTTAACTGTTAACATGAAACATCAATGTATCCAGAATGATCTATCATTCATCTCGTTTAAGTACATCATAAAACTATTTATATTTGTCATTGCAAACTTGTTATGATAAAATGCTTATATTTTATCTGTTATGATAAAAAGTTTGTATATTATCTTTTATCATAAAACGCTGTATTTTCTCATTTATGTAAAACGCTTGGTTTTTTTCTAGTTAGGATAAAATGGTTACATTTTCTATTTTATGATAAAACATCTGTATTGCCTGTTATAATACAATGTCTGTATTTTCCATGTTACGATAAAATGTCTGTAATTTCTATGTTACGATAAAATGTATGTATTTTCTATGTTACGATAAAATGTCTTTATTTTCTATGTTATCATAAAACGTCTATATTTTCTATGTTATCATAAAACGTCTATATTTTCTATGTTATGATAAAATACATCATGTCGTCTTCATCTCCTGCGCTGTTTCTGATACTCATCATGGCTAGCAAGCTACAATCCTTAAAGGAAAGTGCTGTTAAATAGTTTACAGTTGTTTAACAGTGTATAGCCCGACACATCTCACATCGACGTGGTTTATGAGTTACTTTGACATAAAATAGGAAACAGCTAATCCCACCCCCAGAATCGACTGAGTCGCCTCTTATGGCATGCATGGAAGTTTACAATGTTGATATTCTCTGCTCCCATTTCGTTTGCCAGAATAACTCTGGCGATAAATATATTTTGATTTACATCTTGATTTTCTGTTATTCCAAAAAACCTCTATTTGTATGTTATAATAAAACATATCATCCTGTTATACCGATAATTGAATAATAAAACATATCATCCTGTTATACCGATAATTGAATAATAAAACATATCATCCTGTTATACCGATGATTGAATAATAAAACATATCATCCTGTTATACCGATGATTGAATAATAAAACATATCCTGTTATACCGATGATTGAATAATAAAACATATCATCCTGTTATACCGATGATTGAATAATAAAACATATCATCCTGTTATACCGATGATTGAATAATAAAACATATCATCCTGTTATACCGATGATTGAAAGGGAAACAACACGCGTGTAACATGTTATACAAGTCAACCAATATGCTGTCCATAATTTTTATTTAAATTGTGATATTGTAAAAAAAAAATGGTGTTAAAATGTCATCTATTGCGTTCCTTGTCAACGAATGTCAAGAATGTTGGATACATCCCCCCTCCCCCCATCTCTCTCTATGTGACGTGTCCTTGTTCAGAACGTTGTCTTCACTGACACTCTGTAAACCTAACGGTTCTTTGCAAGCTGGCCAGCTTCTTCCAGTGTTATGTCCAGAAGGTCTTCGATGTCATGTGTAAATCGTAGTCTTGGTCTGTCTCTTCTTCCTTTACCTGGAACTTTCCCCACCATGATTAATCTTTGCAAACCATTGTGTCTTTTTATATGTCCAAAATATGTCAGTTTTCAGTTTTTGATATTTTTGAGAAGTCAGTCGTCTTCTATGTTCAGAACTGTGCAGACATCTGCGTTAGTTATTTATCTGTCCACGATATTCTTAGCACCTATCGAATGCAGATACTTTCTTTTCCATTGTCAATGTCATTGTCCAGGTCTCACAACAGTATGTTACCACTGGAAGATGTAGCTTCTTAGTAGTTGTAACTCTGTTTTTGTTTGCTTCTTGTCACAGATTTTTCATTTGTGATGTTTTTTGTAGTACCAATGCTAATCTCTTTCTTATCTCTGCCGAGCAATCTCCTGTGTTGTTGATGGTTGATCCTAGATATTCATAGTTCTTTACATTTTCTAGTTGATCCTTGTCAATTATTATTTTAGGTGTAGTTTCATCTATGTTTACATGCATTATTTTTTTTTTTTTTTTTGCATTGAGGAAAAGGTTGTATGCCTCACTATGATGTTCGAATGACATAATCATTTGTTCTAAACCTGTTCGGCTCCTTGATATTAATGTGGTGTCATCTACATACCTAATTTCTGGAATTTCATGTCCTCCAATATTAAGGGGTTGAAACTGTTCATAACACGACTCTTCTCGTACATTTCTAATGATGTTTTCTGCATAAATGTTGAACAGGTGTGGTGAGAGGATGCATCCTTGTCTAACTCATTTTTTGGACTTCAAACTGTTCTGTCTAAAATCTGCCTGAACCATATTTATTTCTCTGTACATATGTTGTTCATATAATCTACACATAATCTGTTCATGATTATCTTGAGGATGATCTTGCTGGCATGTCTGATCAGTGCAATTGTTTTATAATTTGTGTAGAGTTTCAAATTGTCCTTCTTTGGAATTGGTATATGATCAGATTTTTTTCTATAATTTGGCCATATTGTACTTTATGGGACTTCCCCCCCCCCTCTACTGCTTAATTATGTCCAAAACATGTCACCATCAAATCCTCTTTCATCGCAATCAATATTTTTAGAAGAAAAGGTACCAGAAAAACACAATTATATTTTAGATTTGTAGAACAATGTTTAAAATTAAAACAATATTATTGGTATTTATTATAAAAAAAGCACACAGTAATGCTGTTTTTTCTTAACTAATATCGCCTCTCCCCACCACCATTTTCAACAACTCACATTTTTGCAGTCCCTCCACCCCCCCCCCCCCCCAATGTTGACGTAATGTATTGGCAGCCCCTAACTAGAATTATTACAGGAATTGGCTCATTCTTGACAACAGAAATTCAGTCACTAGAATTTGTCACTAGAATTTGTCACTAGAATTTGTCACTAGAATTTGTCACTAGAATTTGTCACTAGAGTCATGTGGTGTAGGTATCGCAACAAAACTATGCATCACTTTATGCGTATTCCGCTCTCTGGAGAAGTTCATCTTCTCGGTGGCAAATTTTCTATATTCAATATGGAAAAAAAATATTTGTTTTTTTGTTTGTTTGTTTGTTTATTTGTTTGTTTGAGAATCCCAGGACCTGTGAACGATAAGCTCTTATTTTCTATGTGCCGTAAGGGGGGGAGGTTTCTACGTTTTCTTTCATACCCAGGAAACCTCAGTTTTCGGCTTAGCGCAATGCCTATTGACGGAGCCTTCCGCTCAGAAGCTGTCTATAATTGTATAGAAGACATGCTACACAATTTCCATAATAGAGCTTCAATATAACGGCATGTCATCTAATAAGGTTTTCTGTTGCATGGATGGTTTGTCGAGTGTGCCATTGCCTCGCCCGTGTGTTGCCGGGGCCCGAAAGAGAAGCAAAGAATAGCAACACTGTTTACCTTCCACGCATGTCGTTATGGAATGGAGTTGGCTGTCCCATCCCTTATAGGGTCAGTGACCCAAAGCCATGCTGAAGTCCGATGTGCCAGGCGGAAAGGCGCATATATCGCAGCAATGCTGTAAACCATGACACAACGCATTTCGTTCTCCGGACCACATCCTGCTAATCTGCATGAGTTTGAGAACGAACGCAGAAGAAAAAGAAGAAGAGTGGGCCATTGGTGAAACCCACACACGTAACCGCATGCATTAAATTAAGTATATATATGTAGTGTGGTTTATGGCTGAGATGCTAGAGCGTTTGTATAACATCAGAAAGAGCATGCGGTCTTTATCACACAACCATAAAATCCCATGCTGGAGCACCCTAACTGGAAACATGCTGTATTTGACAGTTTATATATACACATGTTATCTTGAAATATCTGTAGATATGAAATCTCTGTAATTTCCTATTAGTATAACGTGTCTATTTCAATCTGCTAGCTTAAAACTATCCATTTCTCATCAGTTATCATTACGTGTGTACATTTCCATCTGCTATCATCGTACTTATATGTTGACATGTGTTATACAGCTGGCCAAGCTGTTCTCCCGTAGTCATATGTTTTTGTGATTCTCTTGCGTACATAAACGGAACTGCAGTCAAATTTGAAGGGGTGGAAAATAGATTTCGTTTTAAAACAAAATTAGATTAATAATTAAAAAAAAAAGATTTGTACACTTCATCACATCTTATCTATCCCCACCCCTCTCCCCCAAATAAAAATAAGAGAATCTCGTTCGAAATCATAATTATAAACAAAAAAATGTTAGGAAAGAAATTACTGGTAAGGGAGAGAAGCAATGTTGCGAGTTTATAAATATTACTCAGGACGTATATTTTTTTTCCTTTTGTTATTTCTTTCATACGTTTGTCCTGGCAGTTTTGAAGGTCTGCTGTGGTCGAAATGTTCAGCTTGTCTATTTCAAATTATTTTTTTCCGAAACAGTTCCTTTTCACAATCTTGTAATGTTTTAACATTTTTCTATTTGTATATTTGTAATATAGGATGTGTAAAAAGTCGACGTGTACTGAAGTCACGCAATTTTAACTCTATCATGAAACAATGTTTCCGTTAAGCTGCGCTACCGTGCGCGAACGCGCACATTTATCCCTTGGCACAGAGAGATTAGACTTGCCGCACAGGACTTACGTTTATAAATGTGTGTAACAGTTCCTATAATAAAAAATATAATTGGCATAAATAGAACATACTGATGAAGATGAGCTATTTTTAGATAACACGTTTTCCCTATAAAAAAATGGTGTTCGAAATATATAAGTTCCTGTATATACATGTTTGCTTACAGACACTCTCGCCCTAGATGAAACTTTATTCCGTAGATCGTGGTGGCTAGATTATCAGAACCATGACCACTACTATCTGTACGGTTGTTAAGCTCTGATATATCCAAATGTAATAGCGGTTGAAATGAGCGAACCTCACCACAAGTGGTACATCTCACTTAACCAAAACATCGCACAGTTGCACACTAAATACTTCATAAGACCTAACGTTACCACCAAAGATTTTTGTCACCACATAAGTCCTAGTGTCCATACCAACAATGTGTGTTACCACATAAGACATAGTGTCACCACGAAAGATTTGTGTCACTACGTAAGACATAGTGTCACCACCAGATATCTGTGTCACCACATAAGACATAGTGTCACCACCAAAGATTTGTGTCACCACATAACACATAGTATCACCACCAAAGATTTGTGTCGCCACATAAGATATAGTGTCACATCCAAAGTAAATGAGTGCACAGTGACTTGGTAGACACCCTGTATAATTTATTAATTGATGCATATCTTGTAAAGGGCAATATATTATCCGGAAGTCGTTGTGACTGGTACCAGAACTATTTTTCGATGGTGTAAAGCTCTGATATAACCACATTAGACTAAAGTCTTCGTTTGAAAGTAGCCTTCTTCATCATAAGAGATATTTTATTTTAAAATTTAACATATGTTGTTTGTCCTTCACAAGTTTTGGTGAGCATTTTGTTATATTCACATTTTGTTATATCCAAATTTTGTTATATCCACATTTCGTTATATCCACAGTTTGTTATATGTACATTTTGTTATATCCAAATTTTGTTATATCCACATTTTGTTATATCCAAATTAAGTTATATCCACATTTTGTTATATCCAAACTTTGTTATATCCACATTTTGTTATATCCAAACTTTGTTATATCCACATTTGGTTATATCCAAACTTTGTTATATCCACATTTTGTTATATCCAAACTTTGTTATATCCACATTTTGTTATATCCAAACTTTGTTATATCCACATTTTGTTATATCCAAACTTTGTTATATCCACATTTTGTTATATCCAAATTTTGTTATATCCACATTTCGTTATATCCACAGTTTGTTATATCTACATTTTGTTATATCCAAATTTTGTTATATCCACATTTTGTTATATCCACATTTTGTTATATCCAAATTAAGTTATATCCACATTTTGTTATATCCAAACTTTGTTATATCCACATTCTGTTATATCCAAACTTTGTTATATCCACATTTTGTTATATCCAAATTATGTTATATCCACATTTTGTTATATGCAATCTTTGTTATATCCACATTTTGTTATTCTGTTACTATATGACATTGTCTATGAGTTCGTATATGGCTGAGAGGTCATAATATGACCCCAAAGGTCTATGGATAGTTTGACTATGGGATGATCACATTCCCTGTAGCTTGGTCTATGTTTAACTTTATAGTTTACTCTTTACTGTTAAGCTGTTGCTTTTCACACACTGTTGCGCAGTTTTTTAAAAACCGCATAGCTTATTGTAGCTGTGTCATGCAGCCTCTTCGCATCTGTCATGGTTTATCTTAAAGGTTTTCAGTGAAATATTTAGCGAAGTCATTGTAACACTTTTTATGTCCGCACTGAGAGCCAATACTCTTTTCTATCTCATCATAGCAGAGTTTTTACGGTAGACGGTGATATGACATACGTGACTACATGACCTTCAGGTAGACTGTGATATGACATACGTGACTACATGACCTTCAGGTAGACAGTGATATGACATACGTACTACATGACATTCAGGTAGACGGTGATATGACATACGTGACTACATGACCTTCAGGTAGACGGTGATCTGTCGTACTACGTGACCTTCAGGTAGACGTTGATCTGACATACGTACTACATGACATTCAGGTAGACGGTGATCTGACATACGTGACTACATGACCTTCAGGTAGACGGTGATCTGAAATACGTACTACATGACATTCAGGTAGACGGTGATCTGTCGTACTACGTGACCTTCAGGTAGACGTTGATCTGACATACGTACTACATGACATTCAGGTAGACGGTGATCTGACATACGTACTACATGACATTCAGGTAGACGGTGATCTGACATACGTGACTACATGACCTTCAGGTAGTCGGTGATCTGACATACGTACTACATGACATTTAGGTAGACGTTGATCTGACATACGTACTACATGAAATTCAGGTAGACGGTGATCTGACATACGTGACTACATGACCTTCAGGTAGACGGTGCAATGAGATGAGGTTGTGAGACCATCTCATTGCATTAGAAAAGAAAACAGGCGCACTCATTTCCAATTACGCCATTTTTTCTTTTGTTCATTGAATTTACTGTTGATTTCCAACCGGACCGTTACTTACAACTATATCTATGTAAAACGTTGTGTTTTTCTTCATTTTTATCGTCTCATTCAATATCATCCTTTCCTAAATCATTCTCATTGTGATTCTTGTCTATTCTACCCTTCATGCCGTGTATGTTTATTCTTATCTGGCTGGTTTCTCCCCAGAATGTGTTTCATATTACGCGTTATAGCGCTTCCTTCCAGCATCGTCACATACAACCTACTTTCTTCTGTGAAATATATTGTTTGTTTGTGTGTTGTTTTTCGTCCTCACGGATGATTTTTTTGTAGAAATGTTGCCTGTCGCTGTGTTTCCTTGATAGTATGTTTTGTTTAGACATTTTGGTAACACATTACCTTCTTCTTCTTCAGCGCTCATTCTCACACTCGAGTTGGCTCTCTTTTGTAGCAGGACACCTATCCTATTAGATTTTCAGCAGGATCTAGTCCAGAGAATACTAATGCATTGTATGACCGTTTTTTACGCAAATGGCTCGACGCACACGGCCTTGGCAATACACATAACATATTTCCGTTTATCTTGATATTTGCCCCGTGTTGTCCCAGCTCTCGCATCTCCAATATGAGGTTACCCCGGCGACTGATGTTTTATCTCTTTATTATACAAATAAATTCAAGTAAGAAACATTCACATAAAAGAAAAAATTCCTAAGGCTGATGGGAGTTAAACCAGGTCCATTTTAGCAGCACCACATCTGGCATGTGGTTGGTCAGGTACTGAAAACTTTTTACGTGAACTGCAAGGCAATTCGGTGTCGATAGAAGGGGTCTTGTTCAATTTCTTTCAGCTTAAGAACTCTTGATTATAGGACGTTGTGAGGACTCGCTGTTGACCCACCGTAGACGGGCATGTCGGACCATTTGCGGAGATATAACGGCGACACAATGCACTTCCATCCTGCCGAAATGTAATAGAATTATTGTCCTGCTAGAAGAGATATCGGTCGTAGTTTGAGATCAATACTGAAAGAGAACACTCCATGTAGATTCATTGGTGGTTGGTCTCAGTCAGAAGATTTTCAAAAGTAATATGTTCCCGTATTTTTTGCAGGCTACAGACACACTTTCGGAGACATGATCTAGAACACCATTCTTACAGGCACATGAATAAAATGAGGCTGATATAACGATAACAACTGAAGCATGTTTATCTATGCATGCTTTATTAAGGTTAGTTATATTAAAAAACACTTCCACATCTTCCATCAGCAACGAGACAAATTTCTTCCTGTCTTTTATTTTTCTGTGTACACATTTGCACGCGTTCGTTCTTATCAGAATAATCTAAACCAACATTTTCTTACCCTAAAACCTCAAAATTTTATCTGTACCGCCTTTAATACATATCAGGGCTGCACAACCCCCCCCCCACTCCCATTATTTATACGATATACTTAGTGGATGACAGAAGGGGCAGGAGATAACTAAGACAGACTTCTGTTTTGCAAAACCAGAAATTCCTTACACATGAAAATATAGAAGGTCTCTAATTTCTTTTGACAGTGATTTTTTGGACGCTTCTTTGTTTTTGTTCTTGATTTCTCTTTACAATTTGATAAAGAAATAAGGGGTTCATGTTGTCGTTGAGAACAATGTTTGGATAAATCTGAAAATGCGAAATACTAGGATAGTTTAGCCTGCACATATCATTTATAAATAGTATTTTAGCTTTGACTTTCACCCTTTTAGGTAGATCTATCTATCTGTCTATCTACCTTAAGCCCATCCGAGTTGAAGGCTCTCGCAATAGGCATTGCACTAAGCCGAAAACTGAAGATTCCTGGGTATGAAAGAAAGCTCAGAGAAACCTCTCCACTGAACATAGGAACTAAGAGTTAATCGCGCGCAATTCCTGGTGTTTTCAAACAAACAAATAAACATATATCGTTCTGTTTGTCTGTCGGTCGGTCGGCGAGTGGGTGGATTGATTGGTGGATAGGTCTGTCAGTCAATCTGCCTGCATGTCTACCTGCTTGCCTGTCTGTCTGTCTGACTGTCTGCCTTTCTAATCAAATCTAAATCTAAATCTAAATTTAAATCTTAATCTAATATAATATAGTATAATCTTTAATCTAATCTAATCTATCTCTCTGTCTGTGTGTGTGTCTATGTCCGTCCGTCCGTCTATATTCACTGTCTTAAATTATCTTATGCTCTCTATCTACCTCATAATCTACCTACCCATCTATCTATCCCTACATAACTACCTAATTACCTAACCATCCAATCACCCATCTATCTATCCCTACATAACTACCTAATTACCTAAGCATCCAATCACCCATCTATCTATCCCTACATAACTACCTAATTACCTAACCATCCAATCACCCATCTATCTATCCCTACATAACTACCTAATTACCTAACCATCCAATCACCCATCTATCTATCCCTACATAACTACCTAATTACCTAACCATCCAATCACCCATCTATCTATCCCTACATAACTACCTAATTACCTAACCATCCAATCACCCATCTATCCGTCCTTCAATCTAAGCATCTTTTTTATCCAGTCATTCAATTATCCATCCTCTACTCTTTCTGTCTGTCTGTCTTATGTCTGTCTGTCTGTCTTATGTCTGTCTGTCTTATTGCTGGCTGTCAGTCTCTCGAACTGTCTCCTCGTCTGGTCGAGCTATCAATCTATCTTGCCTGCCTGCTTATCTGTTTCCTTTTTGCATGTCTGCCTATCCTTTTATCTGTCTGCCTATCCTTTTATCTGTCTGCCTATCCTTTTATCTGTCTGCCTATCCTTCCGTTAGTGATTTCGTTCGCCAGATGTCTGTATTGCTGCCTGCCTGGCATGCTTAATCTGTCTTTCTGTTTGTATGCTTTCCATCTGCCTGTATATCTGTGTCTATTTCTATCAATCTCTTTGCCATCTTTCTCTGACACTCTTCCTGCCTGTTTGTTCTGTTTTCTTTACACATTTGTCTATTCTGATATACCGCTGCATTTGTCCGTCTTTCTCTGTTTATATGTCTGTTTGCTTGCTTGTCGATCTTTCTATTTATTTACCAGTTTTATATGCGTCGTCTTCTGACACTCCTGCACTTTTCTTATCGTATCCTCTCCTACACTTTTATCTATCTATTATATCGTCTATTGTGTCTCATACTTCGCTGGTATTGATCGAATTTCAATCTATTGTGTCTCAGATGTCACTTGTATTGATCAAATTTCAATCTATTGCGCTGCTATAACCATTTTAATATTCTCATATAGCGTCTTCACATGTCAGATGTCAGTTTTCTTTTCGTGTAAATGGCTGCTTTGAAAAAAAAGTATACATAAGTATATTGCTTCTTCTGATGTGCCGTCGCTATTTCTTAATCTTCTCTGCTCTCGCTTATCGAATTTAATTTGACAAGAATAACCGGTGCGTTTGTTAAACTGCTAACACATTGTCATGGCCAGTTAGCAAGTATTGCATATTTTTTTTCCATTTTGTTTGGCAACACTGACAACACGCTGCTGTTGGTGATAAATAAACGAATTAACATCGGCCGTCGTTCAACGATGTTATACATTGTACATAATGTTGTTTAAAGAGTTGATAACATTAACGACGTTGCCATCAAGCGAGCGCTCGTTGACTGCACTGAATTTTTAGGCAATGTTTTTTTTTTGAGTAGGCTGGTATTGCTTTCTGAAAGGTCTTGATGCACAATTACCTGTGCCGGAATCGAATCTCGTACCTCTGCACCGCAGAGCCAGGTATATGTTATTTGTATATCTGACGTGTCTTTTACAGAACGTTATCATCACTGCTACTCTGTAAGATTCTCGGTTCTGTGCGAGCTGTCCAGTTTTTTCCAGTGTCATGTTCAGAAGGTGTTTGTTGTCAAAAGTCCATCTTAGTCTTGGTCTGCCTGTTGTTCTTTGTCTGGTCCTTTCCCTCCATGATTAATTTTTCTATACTACTGTGTTTCTTTATAGAGACAGCAGTAAAAGTTGACGGAACAATATCAAAATGGGTTAATGTACAGAAAGAAGTTAGACAAGGATGCACATTATCACGTACCTGTTCAACATCTACCCTGACAAGATATGTACTGACTTCGAGCATCTTACCATCGGTAGTCAGCAGATCCCAGACATCAGATATGCTGACAACACACGTCTCATAAGAACAAAAAGAGATGGTCTTACTCAAATGTTTGATAACTAATAATCAAATACTATTAACTAAAGAATACACTGAAGCACAAAGAATGTACTTAAATATGAAGAAAACACAAATTATGACAACTGATAAAGTGAAAGTACAACCAAAGTTAATAGTTAACAATTTCGAATTAGAGAACGTACATCATTTGGACATAAACATACATGGATCAGGAGACTGCTGTCGAAATCATGGGAAGAATTGCAATGGTGATATTCAAAGAAGCGCAAATATAAAATCCCCCCCCCTTGTCAAGCCGTTTGTCAAGAGTTGATGACCATTTTTTATGTGACAACCTCCATCCCTCAATTTTTTTAGGGCAGAAAAAGTACGAAAAACTACATTATTTTGCAGTTAGAAGTTGTTTAATTCTTCTTCAGCGTTCAGTATCAAACTCCCACTGAACCTCTCTTGCAGATTGATAGTGTTCCTGCCTGGTTTTCAGCAGGATGTAGTCCACAGAATGGAAATGCATTGTATCTCCGTCTCATTTATACCAATGATCCGATACATTCGTTTTCGGCGTTTTGGTCAAATTTTAACATTAATTGGTGCATAAAAAGTATTGCTAACGTCTATTTTTGTCAACATTATTGTCCTTATTAGGTCATTCAGACCGGAACCCAGATCAAACAAACCAGTTCCCCCCCACAGATTATAAACTAACCAGTCCCCCACAGGACAACCCAAGTCATTATTAGGCCACACAATACAAACCGATATAACCAACAGAAATAAGATCCAAGGTTGAAAAAAGATGTGCTTGTACCACCAAGAAGAATGCACCATCTAGCGAAGAAAACAGATGTGCTTGGACCACCAAGAAAAATGCACCATCTAGCGAAGAAAAAAGATGTGCTTGGACCACCAAGAAGAATGCACCATCTAACGACGAAATATGATGTGCTTGGACCACCAAGAAGAATGCACCATCTAGCGAAGAAAACAGATGTGCTTGGACCACCAAGAAGAATGCACCAAATAGCAAAGAAAAAAGATGTGCTTGGACCACCAAGAAGAATGCACCATCTAGCGAAGAAAAAAGATGTGCTTGGACCACCAAGAAAAATGCACCATCTAGCGAAGAAAAAAGATGTGCTTGGACCACCAAGAAGAATGCACCATCTAACGACGAAATATGATGTGCTTGGACCACCAAGAAGAATGCACCATCTAGCGAAGAAACAAGATGTGATTGGACCATCAAGAAGAATGCACCATCTAGCGAAGATCAAACAAGCTGTTGTCGCCCAGTCCTTGTCAACAGCTATTAAACATTTCAGACCTCTGCCCTCCTAATTATTGGCGTAAGTTACGGACAGCCCCTGAAGTACATTGCCGCGTCGCTCTCTGTTGGTTAGTGAACATCCTTCTATAGCCATAGTGGTGCTTGTTGTTAACGATATCACATTTCTAGTCACGCTACTTTATTGTATACATGCAAAAATGAATTTCCACTCTCATTTGTGTGCTCTCTTTCTCAAACTCCCATGGGATCTCTCTCGCTGCAGATTGCTCCTACTAGATTTCCAGCAGAATGTAATACAGAGAACGGAAATTCGACGTGTCATCGATTGATTTGCTCCAAATGCCTCACACATTTGCGTAAGGTGCCCATACTCATTAATTTAAATTATTTTCGCTGTTTACTTTTACGATTTAAGTATGTCAGCTCGACCCATTTCTCTAACGCTTGATACAATAGTAGTGCACGCCATCCGATCTGTTGCCATTTGCACGAACACCCGCATGGTCAGACACGAAAATTAATGTGGCACTTTTCCAACTTGAACGTTACACATACACACGCGTTCTCACACACATGCATATTTGCACACACATACACACACACATACTCAAACAAGCCATCAATTGAACAGATATATCCCCAAAACAATTTAAAATGTACAGGTAATATAATATAACATGTACAGGTAATATAATTTAAAATGTACAGGTAATATAATTTAAAATGTACAGGTAATATAATGGAAAATGTACAGGTAATATAATTTAAAATGTACAGGTAACATCATTTAAAATGTACAGGTAATATAATTTAAAATGGCTTATTTTCTTTAGCCCAGCACGAAAGAAAAGACATTTTTACTAGCGTACCAGGATATTATATACCACGAGTGCTTGAGAGATCAGAACGACAACTCAACAAAAACATATCTTAAGAGATTGTCTGGAAGAAAGAATTCCACTTTGACGTGACATGTTGTCGTGGATTCTGTTTCATTCTTCAAGCATATGCTAACAACACGAGAAATGATTTGTATACGTGTTGCATTTTTGTGAGCAACAACAAATTTGAGGAATGGTTTAGAAAATGATATCTTTCTGCACGGGGACAATGATAGTGAACCGAACATGTAGAAAGCCTATTCCTTTTCTAAGTGGTGGCCTTGGTAGCATGCTGATTTTATGTAATCTGAATATGCGAGTAGGTCATCGGAGAGGGAATGTACACCAGGTTCTAAAATTGTTGTGATGAATGTGTCGAGTCGAACGGGGTATGGAATCTTTGTTTTAAGGTATGAAACAGAATGTTGGACGATTGCTAATCCAGCGGCAAGGTGTTTCATGTTATGTGGTCCATACAACATTTTAAACTCTACAATTATAGGGGAAGAAACTTGTACTGAAATTGAAAGATATAACAATAGGTGACGTATTTTCCATTTAATGGGTTTTTTTTTTAAAGAATAACATTTTCCATTTAATAGTTCCCATTTAATCAATCAATATCAATAAAACCCATAACCCTTCAGGGTCGTAGGGGTACCACATTGGAATCTTCAACACACAGAGTCCTCCAGCGAATTCTATCCTCAGCGATGCGGATGAGTGTGGAAATATCTAGCCCTGTCCATTCCTTGATGTTGTCTGTCCATGTCTTTAATAGGCTTTCTTAAAAAAGAAATAGCATTTTCCATTTCATCATTTAAAAAAAAAAAATTGTTCCGTTTAGTTTTTTTATAAATTATATTTTTCCATTTAACCTTTTTGACTTTGCCACAAATGAATCAATGAGACATATCCAAACAAGAATATCTGTCAACTATTACTAGAAGAAAATGGCAGTATTTGGGACATATGCTTAAATCAGACGAGAATAGACTTACCCACCAATCTCTGTCATGGTCTGCAACAGCAAAATGAAAATGAGGAAGACCCAGGGCAACATTACGAAGAACAATCAAGATCGAGACAATGACAATGGGTATTAACACCACCCAAGAACTACAACAACTTGCTGCGAACCTCAAGGCAGGGAGAAACATAATTTCTGCCCCATGCGCTGCCTTGGCACCAAAGGAACAAACAAATTAATTTATTATTTTTTTTCTAAATCAATATTTTCTATTTATATTTTCTATGTGTTTAAATATTAAAATTTAACTTTAAAGCTTTTAAAATTACTATTTTTCCATCAAATTATTTAACCGTAATATGTTTCCAATTCATAGTCTCACTCATTTGAATCCCTCACTAATTTATTCTTGTGATTATCATTCTCTTTTCCGTCGCATCTACTTCTCATGTTATGTCGGTCACATCTTATCTTACTGGACCCTTCAAGAATATGAAATTAGGCACACCAATAACTATAAATAACCTGGCCATCACAATGTGTCGCGGAACTCCTTGCTTCTTTTCTCGGTATTTTAGTGCTCACGTGATCCAGTTTGAGAAACGTTGCCATAGATGTTAAACAGTGACCACTAAGCCAAGCTGAAATCTGATGCCAGGAGCAGATATCGCTGCTAAGCTGTAAACCATGGCACAACACATTTTGTTTTTTGGATTACATCCTAGCAATCTGCTGGAGTTTTAGAACAACCACAAAAGAGGAACAACAAAAGGTACTTATTGAAATATTAAATGGAAAAAAAACACAGAAGAGGAACAACAAAAGTACTTAGAACTATATGAGATATATTGAATGAAAAAAAACACAGAAGAGGAACAACAAAAGGTACTTAGAACTATATGAGATATATTGAATGAAAAAAAACACAGAAGAGGAACAACAAAAGGTACTTAGAACTATATGAGATATATTGAATGGAAAAAAAAACACAGAAGAGGAACAACAAAAGTACTTAGAACTATATGAGAAATATTGAATGGAAAATTGATTAATTTTAATAAAGTCGTCACATGTTTTATAGTTATGCTTCATCAGGTTCTGGTGTCGTAATATGGGCACATGATCAAGTGAGGAGTAGTAGTAGTATATGTAATATACCGTAGCTGACGGCATCATGAGGTACCTGGTGACACTGTGATGTATATTTTATACCGTGACGTGGACAGATGTTTTTTTAAATTTTTTTTGGGGGGAGAGTATAAATAAATAAATGACTTTGAAGGAAGACAAGGGTATTTGCGGTATCTCCCAACGTATGGGTCGCATATGTTGGGACCCTTTGTGACCCTGGTATTACTGACCAAAAAAAAGACAGACACACAACATAGATGTAAAAATTTAACACCTTGTTTGATATATATCTTTTATTGACACGCCTAAACATTTCATTTTTTTCAGGGGGTTGATTTTAACAACAATAATAAGTAAAAATTATTTTTTAAAACTTAGGTACACAATCATCACATGTGAGATGAAGTGTTTACGAAAAGCAGCTATGGTCATCAAACTGGACAGAGTAAGAAACGAGGATATTAGAAAAAGAGTAGGAATATTGCTTTGTATCGAATACATAGAACATCAGCTGATAAAGTGATTTGGTTACTGTATGAGAATGGGCCCAAGTCTATTAGCACTGAGAGGTTATAACAAACGATTAGCTGGATACAGAGCTGAGGGAGGCCGAGAAAGAGATGGATCGATAACATCACTACCACCCTCCACAAACATGGACTCAGTACGACTCAGACATCACATCTGGCCTTGAACAGAAACGTACAGCTCCCAACCCTACGTGTAACGGCAAGTGTGGATACTATCAACCAGTTTCTACCTGGGGACAGACAATAGACACAACTATAAATATATAATAAGATATTTTTTTTTTAAACACACAAAATGATTGTACGTAATAGTCGGTTGGTTTCTGATCCAACGGTCCATGGGATCATGCCCTTTCACCTAATGCCATTTACCCAATGTCATTTACCCAATGCCATTAAAATGGCGTTATTTTGCTGGGAAGTGTTAATAATAGTAAAAAAGCACATTTATATGGGCACAAACAAGTACGCAATTACAAGCAATCTACTGATGTTTATTTCATACGCATATTTTTAAGAAGCACCGATGTATTACAAGAAAGCTTACATTTCACAAATTACAGTGATCAGGTGAGAAAGCTAATATGTATCGATCAACACGTCTGCGAGTTCACACCCACCTGTGTGTTAGCGCGAGGTGCGGACAGAAAATGAGATCTCTCTTTTTATCTTCTGGTCATGTTATATAATCAGGTGTGATACTCGGGTAGCTGGCCACAATGTAGTGTGTATGATAGTTTTATAATAGCACAGATGGTCATCGTGAGACACTGGACGGTTCATTATCTGCGATTTTGTGTTATGGTCCAAGGGGATGGAGACATGGGTGCGACCCCTCCCCCTCCCAAATTGCATGTTATCGTACCTATTGGTTAGATGTTCATCTAGAAAATTATATTTGAAATAATATAGTCGCAAAATATACAACCACGACACACCCCATATAACTGAAACATCACATTTACAATCAAACATGCAACTGATAATCCACTCATACTACCAGGCAACTGAAAATTATATCGGCCAGCCACATACGACTGAAACCTGTCTCCTCCAGCCAAACATACGACTGAAATCTCTCTCCTCCAGCCAAACATACGACTGAAATCTCTCTCCCCCAGCCAAACATACGACTGAAATCTCTCTCCCCCAGCCAAACATACGACTGAAATCTCTCTCCCCCAGCCAAACATACGACTGAAATCTCTCTCCCCCAGCCAAACATACGACTGAAATCTCTCTCCCCCAGCCAAACATACGACTGAAACCGTCTTTCTCAAGAATATACAAATCATATAGTGAAAAACAATGAAAACAATATTATCACCACAGAGGCACTAGATACCATATAGACATGTAAACAATACAAAGTTCAAGGTGACAATGATGTACATGGAAACATGTAGTCATGAAGCGCGTTTTGTTGAAAATTGGACGGGATATGATGGCAGATATAATAAATTATTACCCAATATAACATGGATAGCAGTACATTATGTACCACATCATCAGAAATTTAAACATATGAATGTTCGGAGTTATGTTAAAAAAGGCTTGTGGGTATACAATTCAAAAATAAAACGATTTTCAAGAGCGTACCTAGATCTGGTGCAGGATCTGATGGCAGTGACCTGGATATCGAGGACACACTGATGATAATTACCATTGAAATGAATGGCGATAGGGGTAGTCAGTATATATTATATAGTCTATAGTATATATTCTATAGTATATAGTCTATAATATGCAGTATATAATATATAGTCTATAGTATAATAGTATACAGTATATTAGTAGCATATCCTATTCAGGACGTAGCTATCAACACCACATTTGTTGGCTGCGGTTATTTTCTAGGCAATATAAATACGTTGAGTAGTTTGCCAGTGCTTTCTGATTTGGGATACGAACTCGGCAGTCACAGATGCGCTCTGTACCACTTCCCCACAGATATAGTCGACACATTTCAATGGTGATGGTCATCAGGGTGCCCTCGATATCCAGGTCACTGCTCTCAGATCCTGCACCACGGATGACAGATCTGGGTACTGTCTTGAAAATCGATTTATGTTTGTTTCTGGTACCCTCAAAATTTTTGAACTTAACTCCGACGAACATTAATTTGTTTAAATTTGTGTTGGTGTTGTCCTTATTGTACTGCTATCAATGTTGTATTGGGTGGTACTTTGTTATATCTGCCATCATATCCCGTCCAATTTTCAACAAAACCCGCTTCCATGACTACATGTTTCCATGTACATCATTGTCACCTTGATCTTCGTATTGTGTACATGTCAATAGTGTATCTAGTGCCTCTGTCGTGTTCACATTGTTTTTACTGTTTTCATTGTTTTTCACTGTTTGTTGTATATATTCCTGAGAAAGACCTGACGGTTCGACACGTTGAAAATGATTGTGTATTGTAACTTGTATGTTTTCTTGTTTAGTACTCATAACCCTTTAGTTGTAGTGATGGTGCGTCGTGTTCAAGTGGAACTTTCTTAAAAAACTGTGTTCTACATAAGTACTATTCTAAATGTCTACTACACTCTGGGCATGTGGTGGAGGAGTCTTTGGGACATTGAACAACTCTTGCCTTTCCTCTAGCGCGTTTTTGTTGAGCATCTTGATGTCTGAGGTTCTCTGCAGCTGCTGCACCACACTTGATTGTGCGACGCCAGTCGGATCTGTCTTGTGCAAGATTATCCTATTTGTGTCTAATTCGAAGTTATACAGTGATGTTTTTAGAGTGTCGCTAAAGCGCTTCTTCTGTCCTCTGTCTGGAGTTCTCCATATAACAACTTTTGTGGTAGAGGATGATCTTTCTTGCGGACGATGTATCCAGCCCAGGGTGTCTGCTCCTTAATCAATATTGTGTGTATGCTGACATACTTAGGTTTCATCAGTACTTCACTGTCTGGTATTTTATCCCACCAATGAATGTTGAGTATCTCACAAAGACAGCTTAGGTGGAAGTGGTTGAGTCTTCTAGCAAGCCTGGCATATACTAGCATATGTGCCTGTGCATGTTTCACAGGCATAAAAGAGTAATGACAGTACTGTTGCCTTGTAAACTGTGAGTTTGGTTGTAATTGCTATTCCACTTGTTTCCCATATATTTTCTCCAGGTTTCCAAATATGGCACTAGCAATCGCTATTGTTTCACTAGCTTTCATTGTTAGGTCTTCTATTGAATTCTGTTGTTAGGTCTTCTATTGAATTCTGTTGTTAGGTCTTCTATTGAATTCTGTTGTTAGGTCTTCTATTGAATTCTGTTGTTAGGTCTTGTATTGAATTCTGTTATTAGGTCTTCTATTGAATTCTTTTTACCTCAGTGTCTATACTGACCATATACTGACTATATACTGACCATATACTGACTATACACTGACCATATACTGACTATATACTGACCATATACTGACCATATACTGACCATATACTGACTATATACTGACCATATACTGACTATATACTGACCATATACTGACTATATACTGACCATATACTGGCTATATACTGACCATATACTGACTATATACTGACCATATACTGACCATATACTGACTATATACTGACCATATACTGACTATATACCAACTATATACTGACTATATACCAACTATATACTGACTATATACCAACTATATACTGACTATATACTGACTATATACTGACTGTATGCTGACTAGACACTGACTAGAAAAACATGGTATAACATAAACCATCTAAAGTGGTGAATAACAAAATATATTCCGCTGGTCAAACACTTTTAGTGCCATGACAAGCTGTGCAATTAATCCGTATCTTTCAACACGCTGGACATCAACGTTAGAGCATATCTACATACGCTTCGGCGTCATGGAGGCTATTTTCAACAGTAACTGTAACAGCGCTCATTTATGCTGAAATCCAACTCACTTTTGCAGATCTGGGTTAGATCTCACGGGAAATAGAGCAACTATATAAGAAACAATGTTTCCACTCTGAAACATCTTGACAACCCAAGAAATCATAGCTAATTTAGAGCTCAGCAGAAACGGGAATATTTATGTGAAGCAGAAGTGGGGAAAAAAATGCTCGCGATACCGGAAGCGAATAATATATTGTGCACCCTTGCTATTTGTGAAGGACTATGGGTATTTTAAGTGCATTACCAGAACCTCGATCTCCACTATTTTTGATTTCTTCTTCTTTTTCTTTCGTTCACTTGAAACATGTCTATATCTGTTTTTGAGGATTGTAAAAGCTTTGATATATCCAAATTTGAATAACATTCGCGGTTGAAAGTTCAAGTCAGATCTATACATGTGTTTCATCGACTATTACAAAGTATTTCATAGCTACAACATCAGCAACTATGAGAAATAATGAGAGAAATGGGCTTCCCAGAACATCTAACATATCTTATTGAATCATTCTACTATAATCAACAAGCAGCTGTGGGAGTTGATAGTGATATCTTAGAATGGTTGTCGGTAGATAGCCGAGTAAAACACGGTTGTGTCCTATCACCATACTTATATAATATATATAATATAAAATGGTTGTGAGAGTTGGCCACTCACTGCGGACATGGAGAGAAGATTACAGGCTTTCGAGTACAAATGCTACAAACGAATTCTACAAATTTCCTAAAGTGAACATAAGACCAATGTGTTCATAAGAAATAAAGTAGAGATGTGTGCAGGTGTTTAGGAGCCATTTCTTTCAATAGTGAAACGACGAAAGCTAGCATGGTTCGGACATGTATGTAGACATGATTCCTTGTCAAAAACAATACTGCAGGGAACTGTCGAAGGTGGAAGAAGCAGAAACTTCTTACATCATACATTTGTCCAGTTGCAAAATACAGCTGCGAGACATGGACAATAAATAAAACAACGGCAAAAAGAATATCGGCTTTCGAACTGATATTTTTAGGGCAATATTAAGAATTTCCTAGACAGAAAAGATAAGGAACAGTGAGGGTTTGAATATGCTGAATATAGAAGAAGGATGGCTGGTGAATACAATTTTACACAGAAAATTGAAATATTTCCGACATATAAAAAGACACAATGGCATGGAAAGACGCATATTAGAGGGCAGAATTCCAGGAAGTAGAAGAAGAGGTAGAACTAGATGGAGATAGACAGATGACATCAAAGACTGTATGAAGTTATCATTGGAGGAGGCAGGCAGATTGGCACAGGATAGAGTCAGATTCAGGGCATCAATTGCAAAGACAACGTTCTGCAAAGAATATGTGACGTGATGATGATGCTGGGTTAAAAACACGAAATTTGAAGCAAATCTGTACTCATACGACTTTTTACAATAATAGTTAAAGATTTTGTCGCCTCCCATGTTAATCATCAATAGGTGCCGGTGAACACTGTTTCTCCGTTTCTCTTTAAGTTATCTACATTTGATTTGTTTAGTTTTCAATATCAGAAGATTTGACAGAATAATTTCCTCTGTATCACTACTGAACATAGTAGTTTATAGCTTTGCTGCGACAATTTGTGATTTCTTTTTTTTTTGTGAGCTCGAGGGCAGATAGTCATTTTAAATACAACAAACGGAAAGAAAAGAATTGTGTCAAGGGCCTGATTTGTCTTGCGGGCCGTAGTTTACGTAACCCTACAAGCAAGGAGAGACGTGCAAGACACACCAAGCAGGAGTGACAAACAAGTAAACAAGGCTTCATGTTTGTTGTGGGGGTACGTAGGGAGCAAAGAATAGTGACCCTGTCATTTGCCAGTCAAGTCGCACGAGGCAAATACTGATGGTTGTGCGGATGGGATTGGCTGTCCATTTCTATAGTCGTCAATCTAAATGCTCATGCTCAATACGGATGTGTCAGGTCGGAAGAAGCGGAAATCGCAACAAAGCTGCAAACCTTACACAACACATTCCGTTATCTGGACTAATTCTGCAAATCTGCAAGGGTTTAATAATGGACACAGAGGAAGAAAAAATAACAAACAAGAAGAGACATGCAAGATGCACCTAGCACAAGTAACACAACAAACAAGGAGAGACATGCAAGATGCACCTAGCACAAGTAACACAACAAACAAGGAGAGACATGCAAGATGCACCTAGCACAAGTAACACAACAAACAAGGAGAGACATGCAAGATGCACCTAGCACAAGTAACACAACAAACAAGGAGAGACATGCAAGATGCACCTAGCACAAGTAACACAACAAACAAGGAGAGACATGCAAGATGCACCTAGCACAAGTAACACAACAAACAAGGAGAGACATGCAAGATGCACCTAGCACAAGTAACACAACAAACAAGGAGAGACATGCAAGATGCACCTAGCACAAGTAACACAACAAACAAGGAGAGACATGCAAGATGCACCTAGAAAAAGTAACACAACAAACAAGGAGAGACATGCAAGATGCACCTAGCACAAGTAACACAACAAACAAGGAGAGACATGCAAGATGCACCTAGCACAAGTAACACAACAAAGGAGAGACATGCAAGATGCACCTAGCACAAGTAACACACCAAACAAGGAGAGACATGCAAGATGCACCTAGCACAAGTAACACAACAAACAAGGAGAGACATGCAAGATGCACCTAGCACAAGTAAAACAACAAACAAGGAGAGACATGCAAGATGCACCTAGCACAAGTAACACAACAAACAAGGAGAAACATGCAAGATGCACCTAGCACAAGTAACACAACAAACAAGGAGAGACATGCAAGATGCACCTAGCACAAGTAACACAACAAACAAGGAGAGACATGCAAGATGCACCTAGCACAAGTAACACAACAAACAAGGAGAGACATGCAAGATGCACCTAGCACAAGTAACACAACAAACAAGGAGAGACATGCAAGATGCACCTAGCACAAGTAACACAACAAACAAGGAGAGACATGCAAGATGCACCTAGCACAAGTAACACACCAAACAAGGAGAGACATGCAAGATGCACCTAGTACAAGTAACACAACAAACAAGGAGAGACATGCAAGATGCACCTAGCACAAGTAACACAACAAACAAGGAGAGACATGCAAGATGCACCTAGCACAAGTAACACAAGGAGAGACATGCAAGATGCACCTAGCACAAGTAACACAAGGAGAGACATGCAAGATGCACCTAGCACAAGTAACACAACAAACAAGGAGAGACATGCAAGATGCACCTAGCACAAGTAACACAAGGAGAGACATGCAAGATGCACCTAGCACAAGTAACACAAGGAGAGACATGCAAGATGCACCTAGCACAAGTAACACAACAAACAAGGAGAGACATGCAAGATGCACCTAGCACAAGTAACACAAGGAGAGACATGCAAGATGCACCTAGCACAAGTAACACAAGGAGAGACATGCAAGATGCACTACAAGAGAAGTATAGCCCTTGAGAAATACATGGGCATTTATTGATAGATAAAAGTATGTTCAAGTTGGCAGCAGCGCTTCAAGCATCAAGACTTTATGGTTTCTGAGAGTTCTTGACAGGTAGACGAGATCTGCAATGAGAAAAATCTCCAAGTGTTGAGACTGAACCACAGGTGAGACACTTGAGGTGAAACGATGAGGATACTCACTCGTGATTGTTGTAGAAAAGAATTCATTTCCGGGAGGATGAAAATCTTATTTTGAATTTTGAAGGTTTTCCATTCGAAACGTCGTTTGACTTTTTTCGCGTTGTTAGTACATTGTATTAACAATACTGTTACCTATATCCGTTTATTAGTTACCCTGTTTTGCCCTCAGCAACCATGTCTTCAGTGTACCCGGTTGTTTTCCCATCCCCATTGATATATCCTTGTTTCACATCCCTATTGATATATCCTTGTTTCACATTCCTATTGATATATCCTTGTTTCACATCCCTATTGATATATCCTTGTTTCCCATCCCTATTGATATATTCTTGTGTGGTAGAAAAGTTGTTTCTGTCTGTTCTATCGCGTTATTATGATTGAATTTTTGCTCATCATCGATTACGACGGACGAACATTATCGTCACGTGAAACTGCTGTTCATCACTTTTATATAGATATTTTTGTTGGTAGATTTACTTACCAAACTGGTGCACGGTTTTACTGTAATCTCCCGCTTACTTGATTTATCTCTGGAAATCTGATGTCATGTCGTTCGATGAGGCTGGGGAGAGAGAAAGAGAGAGAGAGAGAGAAAGAGAGCGAGAGAGAGAGAGGAGGGGGTTTGGCTGTGATTGGGTGGTGGTTAATCAAAAGTGTATGCAATTTGTATAAACCATTTCATTCTTTCTGTTGTCTTCAAAACCAGCTATATAATTCTTGTACTTTATAAGGTCATCAGAAGGCTAGAAAATGCAATGGTAAACAATTCGCCGTGGCCCTATTTTGAATACAAAACTTCACGAACACAAGCGGTTTATAATAATACAAATAATAAAACACATAACCCATTATGGTCGGTGGGGACCTCGACTGGAAACATACGTCGAAACACTTCCACAAATATCTTCATCTTTAGACATTCCGAGAAGTCTAGAAATATTCCATAGACCATTCCTTGATGGTATTAAGCCAGGATTTTCTCTGTTCCCCTCTCCTCCTTTCACCTGTGGCTGTTCCTTGGAGAATAATTTTAGAAAGTAAGTCGTGTCTCGTTGCATGTCTAAACCAAACACATTTACACCGATTCACCACTGTCAAATGTATTTCTTCATAACCGGCAAGTTTGTTTATACTCTGCCGGACAAATATATTTGTTTTGTTTATACTCTGCCGGACAAATATATTTGTCTTGTTTATACTCTGCCGGACAAATATATTTGTCTTGTTTATACTCTGCCGGACAAATATATTTGTCTTGTTTATACTCTGCCGGACAAATATATTTGTCTTGTTTATACTCTGCCGGACAAATATATTTGCCTTGTCTTCTATATAACTCAGTCTTATCGAACATCTGTATCATTTGTTTTCAAAAGCCTGAATCTTTCTTTCCATGTCTGCATTGAGTGTCCACCTTTCACACCTTTATGAATGTATACTTATCACTATCGATCTGAATAGATTGATCTTGACTGTAATACTGATCTTACTTTTCCATATCAAATCCACAAGGAATATCCACAGGGTGACCAAATTATGGATATTAAAAGAAAGCCGAGATTCTCGTTATGGATACAAAATTTCTTCTCAAAACAAATTAAGAAACATGTTTATTTGCTCTGGAACAAAGCTCACACGCATTAGAGAATTGACGCCATTTTATTCCGGTTACACCATATGTATCTTGTTCTTCTCAGCGAAGAGACGCCGCCTGCCGAGAGTACCACTCATAGCACGTAACTCCATAGCTTCAAGCAATAGTACCCGAGGATATCTGAAAAATATCAACTATATAAACAAGACGTCGCGAGCAAGATTTGGACCCGCGATCTCTTGAGCACATAACGAATGGCTCTTTATGATTCACATTTTATTTGTTAATTTATTTTACTTATTAAGTGAAAGAGTTGAACAGTACTACGCCCCTAGAAAATGAGGAATGTTCAAATCTCTTTCCCCTTTAAAAAATTAGATCGTAAATTTAGTATCAGGAAGCACGCTATAAAAAACTAGTAACAATTCTCCTCCCCCTACCCCCACCCCCTCCTTCCCGTGGATAGATTTTTCCAAAAATGTTTCATTAATAACCATACTTTCACCAACAGAAGACTTACCAACATAATTAAATCAAGCCATTGTATATACAATTTGACCAACGAAATGTATAGCAATAATTGAAAACATTAAGTAAGAATGCTGATTCTGCTATGTTTTGATTCTGTTGTTAGGTCTTATTTGACGATTGGTCGCGAGCTAAAGTCCAACGAAAACGTATGTTGTCCACAACTTCAATTTGCAGACATGCTCGTCACGATCGTCTCCGTAAAGATCTGCTATCTAGAATTGAAACGTGGCCGGACGGGATCCCTTGTTGGGATTTCGGTTGGTCACTATTTATATACTTGGAATCGTCTTGGCTATTTTTTGGCATGCTAAGCCAAGTATGTAAATAGTGAGCAACCGAAATCCCTAAAATAATTTTAAAATATAACGAATGGGGCCTTAATTAAATCAGTTAAAATGTCTTTACCGGAAACGGTTATGTTGAAGTGAACTAGATAATTGTAATTGTTGACATTTGTTGGCCAAAAGTCGTCATTTTGAGTTCTCTTTACAACGACATTGTTGTAATGTGTTGCGGAACGGTTTTATTTTCAGTCCAGTGCAACTTGGACCGGCATTTTTTCTAATTTAAATTCTAATCTATTATTTTGAGATACATACATTGATCCTATTGGTATGGGAACCTCTCGCATTTTTTTGGGTTGAAAATACAAAATGTACATCTTAACCTCAAATCTTTAATGTCTGCACATTTATCTTGGTACCACATGAAGTCTTCTGATAGCATTATCAATCAATGACCCATCTGCAATTATAAGACATACCAGCTGAAAGTAAATCCAACCTTCTCAATGACTCAATTCACTATTCCCCTGATTTTCATTGGCTGTCACACAAAGTATAACCATAGTCGCCAATGGAAAAATGCTTGATTTGCTATACGTTAGTTTGGTTTATATTGTAGATGGTCTTGATCAATTCCGTTCTAACGTCTACAGTCTACAGGTCACCGTTGCCATACATCTTTGTGATTTTACACCTCATGTGTTCTGTCTCTTGTCAATTTTACACCTCATGTGTTCTGTGTCTCTTGTCAATTTTACACCTCATGTGTTCTGTGTCTCTTGTCAATTCTACACCTCATGTGTTCTGTCTCTTGTCAATTTTACACCTCATGTGTTCTGTGTCTCTTGTCAATTTTACACCTCATGTGTTCTGTGTCTCTTGTCAATTTTACACCTCCTGTGTTCTGTGTCTCTTGTCAATTTTACACCTCATGTGTTCTGTGTCTCTTGTCAATTTTACACCTCATGTGTTCTGTTTCTTGTCAATTTTACACCTCATGTGTTCTGTTTCTTGTCAATTTTACACCTCCTGTGTTCTGTGTCTCTTGTCAATTTTACACGTCCTGTGTTCTGTGTCTCTTGTCAATTTTACACCTCCTGTGTTCTGTGTCTCTTGTCAATTTTACACCTCATGTGTTCTGTGTCTCTTGTCAATTTTACACCTCATGTGTTCTGTGTCTCTTGTCAATTTTACACTTCATGTGTTCTGTGTCTCTTGTCAATTATAGTATTGTAAACTATGGATGGAAGTGTCCCTCTACAGTGATACTCTTCCATTGATTTCCATTGGCTGTCCACAACTCTACCACATAACCTGCTTAATCGTCTTCTACGACATACATTGAAGGTTACAAAATGTTGCTACTCTTTACTCCCCTATTCAAGCCCCGTCTACAAACAGGTACTATTTGATATAAACATTCTGACAATGTTTTCGGAAATAAATTTGGTAAAACTATAAATACAAATATTTCAGAAATTGATTGTTCTGTTCTACAAATATTTCTGAAATTGATCGTTCTATCTATTCTATAGATATTTTAGAAATTGATTGTTCTTTTCTACAAATGTGTCAGAAATTTATATATTCTACAAATATTTCAGAAATTGAATTTTCTATTCTACAAATATTTCAAAAATTGATTGGGATATTCTATAAATATTTCAGAAATTGATTGTTCTATTCTACAAATATTTCAGAAATTATTGTTCTATTCTACAAATCTTTCAGACATTGATTGATCTATTCTTCAAATATTTCAAAAATTGATTGTTCTATTCTACAAATATTTCAGAAATTGATTATTCTATTCTACAAATATTTCAGAAATTGATTATTCTATTCTACAAATATTTCAGAAATTGATTATTCTATTCTACCTATATTTCAGAAATTGATTGTTCTAATCTGCAAATGCCTACCACATATAATCGCACACAAATTTCCCCTCTCTCAAAAATTGTGAATACGTTTGTGGTGTATATGTATTTTTCAAGTGTTATTTAGATTATCCAAACCGAGATTTTTTGGGAACATGTTCGTTCTGTTGTTATATCTTTACCAGCTTGTAACATCTGGTTCTGTTTTCCATGCTAAGAATGTAATTGCACTGATTCACTGTTGCTTCCTTTCCTATGTTTAAATCGTTGATGGGTCGTTGATGGGTTGTTGATGGGTCGTTGATGGGTTGTTGATGGGTTGTTGATTGGTTTCTTAAAATTAAACCAGACTGTCTTTCGTAGATAAATTCCTTCTATTACCCAATTCCCTCAAATCAAAGACCTTAGAATCTGAGTCCCACCGAAAGAAGCTGAAAAGGCGTAGAGATTTGACTTAATCGTACTGGGATTTTCTTATTTGTACTCCTCTCTAAACGTCGCGGTACACAGCTTGTCGAGAGGGCGTCTTGCCCGTATTGCTGGTTCCGAAATGAGAGCAAAGGAAAAGTAACACTGTTTACCATCCATGCATGTCGTAAGAGTCGACTAGGGAGTTTATGGGGGAAATTGCCTCCCCATTCCCATAAGGGTCAAAGTGGACAAGATGCCATGTTCTAAAAGGATGTATCAGGCCGAAATGAGCAGATATCGCAGCATAATTGAAAACTGTGACATTGCCCATTTTATTCTTCGGACTATGTCCTTAGGAGATGCTGGAGTATGATAACAAACACAAATGAAGAAGAAGAGAATATAACATATAACACGTAACAACGTAACTTTAAGCAAAATATAACATATAACACGTAACAACGTAACTTTAAGCAAAATATAACATATAACACGTAACAGCGTAACTTTAAGCAAAATATAACATATAACACGTAACAGCGTAACTTTAATCAAAATATAACATATAACACGTAACAGCGTAACTTTAAGCAAAATATAACATATAACACGTAACAGCGTAACTTTAAGCAAAATATAACATATAACACGTAACAGCGTAACTTTAAGCAAAATATAACACGTAACAGCGTAACTTTAAGCAAAATATAACACGTAACAACGTAACTTTAAGCAAAATATAACACGTAACAACGTAACTTTAAGCAAAATATAACACGTAACAACGTAACTTTAAGCAAAATATAACATATAACACGTAACAACGTAACTTTAAGCAAAATATAACATATAACACGTAACAACGTAACTTTAAGCAATATAACTTATAACACGTAACAACGTAATTTTTAGCAATATAACATATAACACGTAACAACGTAATTTTCAACAATATAACATATAACACGTAACAACGTAATTTTCAGCAATATAACATATAACACGTAACAACGTAACTTTAAGCAATATAACTTATAACACGTAACAATGTAACTTTATATAAACTGTAGGGGAGACGGGATTGAGCTCTAATAAGGCTGGTGAGAACTAGAGTTCATAGTCCTGAAATAGCGAATACATTGGATGTTAAGTACAACGTCGAAATCTTGAACGGACAGCCAGAAGTTGCACGTAGAAGCACGGAATGAAAAAGGTTGCGTAGAGGGAGCGGCATCACGAAAGGTACAGCCAACAAACTGTGTGTATCAACATATATAGAGTAAGAGGCTTAGAAAATGGATAATGTCTCGCTGTTGATACTAACGTTAATGTAGATTAATGAGCAGGGTGGGCTAAATATTGGACATAAGCAATACACAAGAACTACATCAACTTACAACGAGGAGCTCGACAAAGAAAGACATGGCTAGTGCTCTATGTGCCATGAGCAACCTACCGATCACCCAACCTACTATTATTATAGATGATCTTCGTGTCGTAATGATTAAGACGTTGTGGACGAGCATCTGTGCTCAAGAGATCTCTGGTTCGAATCCTGTTTGTGACATCTTGCTTCAAAAATTTATTAGATTGTTTCATAGATCCACTTGAAGATACGGAGTTACGTGCAACGAGTGATACTTTCAGTAAGCGGCGTACCTTTTCGCTGAGAACGGCGGTGCGCATATAGGTAAACCCGAGTACACAGAAGTCAATCATCTACTACTTTTCAACTTTTAAACCTGTTATTTCGTGCATGTGTATATATCCTACAGATTAATTCTCTCCATATGTCTACTTTGCTGGAAGAGAAGTGTCCAAACGAAATAGCTATGAATTCTTTAGCACGTATTCAGTACAATGTTAGATATCTTTACAGTGGATTGGTGCCTGAGCATACCTGGATCGAATCCACTTTTCTGGCTTCATATTATTATTAGTAAATCGCAAACCATAATGATGGGGTGAGTTGCTAAGCGACACACAACTTCCGTTTCCAATAAACCCCAAAACGTAATGACGTAGTGAGTTGCTAAGCGACAGATAAACTTCCGTTGCTAATAAACCAACAGGAAACTACAACACAATAAACCGTAAAGGTAAAAGGAAATAAAAATAACAGAAGATGACAGGCCACACCTGAGCTATCAAACTTCAGGTAAGTTACTGAATGCTAGAATAATCCTGAAAATCATATAAGAAGATACAGTGCATTCAGAAAGAGAAAAACATTTAAAAAGAAATGGATATTATATGCAGCGCACGTGAGCAGTCAATCCAAAGATGACGATTAGAAGAGATACTTTGTCCTGAAGAGTGGCGTAGCTGTAAACATTGTAGCAGCTAAGGGAGGGAAATGTACAGAACTGAGGAACTAAAAAGTTTAACATAAAGTAAATGTTTAGAAAAATTTTTACAGGAAAAAACTTGAAAGTAATGTTTTCAGAACGTGCATGAAATAAAGGTAGGAATGAGAGTCATGAAGAGGACATTCGCGTTTTTGCCCAGATTGTGTGGGAACACCGTTACACCGCACCTGCTATGTGTTCAGAAATGTCACTCCGTCAGCTCAGATTTTTTAAGTATGGAACATAAATGTATCTTTTCCTCGGGGAAGATGGGAATCTACGCCGGTAGTTCTCAGCCTGGGGTATGCAGCTCACCAGTAAGGTACAGCGTACCGGCTGTGGAATCACGCATACACTAATGGACAAGTGGAAAGCCTTGGACTTGCCTGAATGAGCAACGTATCTTTCTTAGTAGGTCCATGATCATGTACGTATGGGAAACGAATTTCACTGAGCGAGTCCATGGTCTTGTATGTATGGGAAACGAATTTCTCTGAGTGGAATACGGATTTAGCTTAGTCGGTCGAATATTTAACACGACCGGACGCGGCAAATATGTGGGTAACGGGTAACAGACTTGCCTCAGTGGGCCGGGCCACATACTTATCTGAGCGGGTTATCTGAGTTCACGTACTTGTCTAGTGGGCTACGGACTGATTCAGTGGGTTCCTACCTGTATCTGGAAAAAAACAACAACAACGGAGTACAAATATGTAATCATTGACCACGATGAAATTATTTGTAGCAAAAATCACATATAACAATAAACAGGCAAATATCACCTAATATGGACATTGAACAGAAAAATCACCTAGTATGGACAATAAACAGCAAATAATTACACATTATGACACAATAACCAGGCAAAAATCACGTAGTCTGGACAATGAACAGCCAAAAATCACCTAGTATGAAAAATAAACAAGCAAAAAAATCACATAGTACAGACTTAAAGAGGCAAAAATCACTAATATATACAATAATCATGAAAAAAATCACCTGGTATGAGAAACAAACAGCCACAAATTACCCAGTATTAACAATAAACTGGCACAAAATTCTAGTATAAACAATAGAAGTATGGACCACACAAAAAACAGGTAGACAGGCGAGAAGATTAAAAAGTCGTGGAAGATTGACTTCATCGTACTCAGGATATCTCATATATCCCCGTCCTTCTCAATAAAACGATTCACTGAATACTGAAAGTACCATACAACACGTACCTCCGTAGCTTCAAGTCGTAATCCTCAGGGATCTCACAAAAATTCACTTGATAAAAAGAACCTCACGAGATGGATTCGAATCCGCGACCACTTTCCCACTAGGCCACGGAGATCCTCAAAGAACAGGGACATGACAGAACCAAGTAGAGGGTTTCTAGTATTACCTCATGGTAAATCGTAAATAAAATAAAATGGTTACTGTGATTACCTAACTATTGATGTAAAACATAAATAAATAACAATAAAACAAGGAATAAGGACAATTATCTACGTATCGACCCAATCGGGACCTTTTAAAATTCGTATTAACTCAACAGATAGCCACTCAAATTAATTAAAATAAAAAGTCAGTTCCGTAGAAAGAGATTGAAATTTACCGCTCAACAACAGAGGTTCTCACCTTTGTTATGTCGTGGCCTTTCTACGGGACACGTTTTCTTCCGTGGCTTCCTGATATTAAATATATATATATATTAGCAACTTTCTTGAATGCTCATTGTTATATACCTGAATAAATTCGTACAAATAATTTGTATTTTCTATGGGGCCCTTTAGATCGGCTCACGCTCCCTAGTATTTCCAAACTTTCTTTCTCGTAATCCCCAACAAAACGTGGTGGAATCCAATGGGCTATAAAACCCACTTCGAGAACCTCTCATCAACACAACTGCATTTATATTTAGAAATTAACATTTCATTCTTAAACGTGTTTTTAAACCATCTGATCAGAGCGTAACAGAAGCCACATTTTTTCTGTAGCTGTTAACTTGAGCATCATTACGCTACCGACTGTATCTGTCTCCTCTCTCAGTGGTGGTTGGTGTTGTAGCTCTCGAACAGCATCAAGGATATTTGTTACTGAACGTGTAAACATCGTGTGATTTTGTTATTATTTCTCAAATAGCTTGCCGCACGAAGCATTTAATTATCATCATTAAGTGTCATCTCCGCAACCAAGGTTGGCTGTAACGGCCCTTAAGCATCCCCTGTCTTTTGCCTTAGTGGTGCACTCTGCTAGACTGTAAGCTGTCCATCTCGTGATATTTCTCTCCCACTTGAATATCTTCCTACTTTTGTTAGTCTCACCTGGAATTTTCTCTCAAGTAAAGTCTTCAACAAGGTGTCGTCTTTTAGTATGTCCAAAATATTTTATTTGTGTGATCGTTATTTACTACAACAGGTACTTCTTCATACGTGGTGCTGTTAGAACATATTTGTTCATACGTGGTGCTGTTAGAACATATTTGTTCGTTTTCTTGTCTTTCCATGAAGAACATGTATTTCAAGAATTGAAATAAGAACTGGAGTAGAAATCATTGATAAGTCTTTGCATGCAGTAGAAGGGAGGCAGAAGGGGGGGGGGTGGTTGCCTGTCAATAAATTATGTCAACGAAATATTGTCAAATTGTTACCCCCTCCCCCCTCGTACCATTGTCAACAAATTTCAAGAATCCAGGGACGTCTATGTTTTATTATGTAGATAATTCTTAGCTGTAAAAGTTCGGAAAAACTACGAGTACATGTTTTTTTTACAACTTTTGTGATACGAGACTTCATTTTTTCCCCCTGCATACACTCTTCTCCTTCTTCGGCCAACCCATCAGCGCTCTCATTTCGGCAACTTGTGATGGTACAACCCATCAGCCCTCTCATTTCGGCAACTTGTGATGGTACAACCCATCAGCGCTCTCATTTCGGCAACTTGTGATGGTACAACCCATCAGCGCTCTCATTTCGGCAACTTGTGATGGTACAACCCATCAGCCCTCTCATTTCAGCAACTTGTGATGGTACAACATCAACCCTCTCATTTCGGCAACTTGTGATGGTACCCCACTGAAATACAGCTCTACTATGTTTGCTTGCTGTGGCGTCAGATACCACCAGATGTAAACATAGTATGACAAAAGAGGACTACCACTACGTACATCGGCAGGAGCAGGTCACCATACTTCGTCTGAGTACAAGACACAACAGACTGAACAAACATATGCAAATGATGCGACGTGTGCCACACTACTGTGCACTTGTGGAACAGATGTACATACCTCTGAACATATTCTACAGATATGTCGCAAGTATGAACAATTGAGAGAGATGTAATGCCCAACGGCGTACCCCTACAGGCAGGCATATATGGAACCACAGAAGAGCTCCAGACAACGGTGGAGTTCATCTATAAGAAGTGTCCGATTGTGTAAACATCATGTAGTGAACAAGAGAAAGAAAGAAAGAAATGTCAAATTGAAACAATTTAGATGGTGTATAAAAAGAATATTGTTGAACATTATTGTTGACGTCTACTTTTGTCAAACCTCATATGGTGTGACGATGGTAGGAGGAAGAGATTAAAGCGTATTATGTAACATACCGGGCGATGCACCAGTATTGTCGTCTCTTCACCAGTTGCGGTTAACTCTGCCTTCAGCTATTAATCTTTCTATGCTGTTATGTCTCTTTATTTGACGACTAAAACACAGCATATTTTGATAGGATGCTGTTAAGGAGCCAGCTCTCTTTGATGCTTATTGATCCTAACACTTCTTGATTTGAATTTTCTAACTGTCCATGGTATACGTAAATTTCTTCTGTAGCATTTCGAAATCAGCGATTCTCTTTTCTACTGTTTTATATCATGTCAATGCCTCGAAACCGTATATTGCCATTGGAAATACGCATGTTCTGATCATACATAGTTTTGACTTTGCTACTGGTACCTTGCCAAATATTTTTCATTGGTGCAGGTGTCAGTGTCGCCTCTCGCCCGTGTGTTGCCGGGGCCGAAAGGGGAACCAAAGAATATCAACACTGTTTACCTTCCATGCATCTCGTAAAAAGCGACTAAGGAGGTTATGGGATGGAGTTGGCTGTCCCATCCCATATAGGGTCAGTGACCCAAAGCCATGCTGAAGTCGGATGTGTCATGTCGAATGGCGCAGATATCGCAGCAGTGCTGTAAACCATGACACAACGCATTCCGTTCTCCGGACTACATCCTGCTAATCTGCAGAAGTTTGCGAACGAACGCAGAAGAAGAAGTGTCACTACTGCAATTGTTCTCTTGATTTCGGCAGTGCAGTCTCCTGGGTTTTTTATATTTGTGTCAAACTACTGGACAGTTGGTACATCCTCTAGATCGAAATTGTCAATTATTATCTTATGTTGTACTTTCATTTGATCTGTTGTCATAACTTGTGTTTCCTTCATATTTAAGTACAGGTTTTTGGCTTTCCCCAATCTAGTATCGGCGGAAAATAAGGTGCAGAAAGCTGAAGTCTGAGCTGCTCTTGTTTGATAAACGCAACTCTAGCTATTATTAAAAACAACAAAATAGAAACGAAATTGATAATGCTAAGAACTTTTATTTTTCCAGTTGCAGCATACAACTGTGAAAAATGGAACAAAAGCACAACATCGGCAAAGATCAACGCCTTGAGATGAAATGCTACAGAAATATACTTAGAATATCATGGAAGGCAAAAAAGAGAAACTCAGATATTATAAACACATTGAAAATTCCAGAGTGTTGGTTACTAAATACAATAGCAAAAAGAAAACTACAACTGTTTGATCGTATTAAGAGACACAACAGTTTAGAAAGACAAATAATGAGGGGCATAGCACCTGGGTGGAGGAGGAAAGGCAGACCAAGCAGACGATGGACTGACCACATTAATGATAACATGAATACGTCGTTGGAAAATTCAAGCCGCATCGCCCAAGAGGGTTAAGGGAGTTCATTGGGAAGACAACGTTCTGGAGAGAATACATCACATGACAGGTATTGTAGTTTTTCAATAGTTTTATCCATGCCCGTGTGAGGGACCAGAATGGCGAGTAAAGAATAGCACTACTGTTGCCTGCTATGCATGCAGTATGAGGCGACTACGGATGGCGAAAGTGGTGTTGACTATTGTATCCAAGATCTCCGATATGACAAAACATGCTGAAAACCCTTGCCTGAAATGCTGGGATGGAAAGACAAACATGCTGAGAACCCTTTCCTGAAATTCTGTGATGGAATGACAAAACATGCCGAGAACCCTTGCCATATCACAACAGCTCTCTCGGGAACAGAAGAATGTCCAGCTCGTGACATTAGACCACAGATGCTTACTTAGTGTTAGAAAAGTCATCTTTTTTCATACACAATCGTTAGAAAATATCTCTATAAAAATTAATGTTAGAGAAACGTCTATCTGGAGATGAAACCAAAATTACACCGCTTCACAAATGGAACAAAGGTGACACACACATTATCCCTTGGGAATCGGTAAGAATAATAATAATAATAATAGTAATAATAATAATAATAATAATAATAGTAATAATCATGATATCAATAATAATAATAATAATAATAATAACAGTAATAATCATTAATAATAATAATAACAAAATAGCACTAATAATAGTAATAATAATAACTGTAATAAAAGCAATAATAACAACCATGACTGTAACTAACATGGCCTTCGACATCGCTACTGACATCATCAGCATCATAATTATACCCTCTCTAATGATTGCTCTATGCAGATTATCTATTCCTCTTCTGTTTGTTCTGTTGCCGTGTGGTACTCACTGCTAGACTTACAGTAGAAAGATATTAGTCATTGTACACTCACGACCGATTTATAACAACAAAAGAATTTTATGACATTCGTGATTGAAATAATTTTCTGAATAAATTCTGAAAATTCAATCATTCAGTCAATCAAATGCCATGTCCAGTAGCGTATGCGATCATGTTTCTCTACAACTCTCTGTCTCTTGTGTTGTTAGTAAGTTCAGATGGTGAAAATCTCTCGTGCCACAATGACAACTCATGAAAATAAATTTCTCTCTTTGCCTTCCTCTGTCTACTTTCTCCATGATTCTTCCGGTTGTTACTAAATGTTCAAGTTTTGCTTCTCCGCATCACATGCCCTAAAAATCTTGTCTATCTGCTTTTAATTATTGCCATTTATCTTTCTAGTCCGGCATCTTTGAGTACTGCTACATTAGTTTTCTTGTCTGTCTCTGAAATGTTCATCATTCTTCTCAAATATCACATCTCAACTCCCTGCAGCTTATCCAGAATATTCATCGCGCTTCTTGTTTTCGCTATTTGTAAAATCTACCCAGATAATATTACAAGAATTATTTGCCAAGAATTCCTAGAATGTATTATCTAAACAATGATTATAGCAGCTATTAATAGCCTTTGTTTGTTTTATTGTAGCGAAAACTTTCTCAAATAATATTTCACTGTTATGTTATATTATTATCATCGATTATTTCTATCATAGCAAAAATATCATTTTAAAAGTGATTTCATAGCAAAGTTACATCATCGTATAAGTGATATAATATCAAAAATAGCATCGTAAAATTGATAACATATAATATTGAATAAATATCATTGTAATATTGTTATAATATTATAGTAAGAATAACATAGCACAAGTATCATCCTAAAGGGATATCACAGGCAAAATATAATCGTAAAAGTGATATAAGAAAGTTATAATCTTACGCATGATGTAATAACAGACTGGTATCATAGCAAAGTCATACAATAGGAAAATGATTTTGAAAAATGCTATCATTACACAGAGGTCATTCCCAGCAATATAATGCCATTTAATGGCATTGGGTCAAAGGACATGAGCCCATGAACCGCTGGATCAGGAACCAGAGGTCATATGAAAGTGCTTTAATTTTATAAAATGCTATCATTACACAGAGGTCATAGGAAAGTGCTTTAATCTTATAAAATGATAACCGTATCATCCTATTTTCACTGGACACTATCATCAGATAATAATATCCGTACTTAGCGTTTTTATTACAAACTGATATCATTGATAAGTTCTATTGGCACAGTGCTATCATTGCTAAGTTATATTGGCACAGTGCTATCATTGCTAAGTTATATTGACACAGTGCTATCATTGCTAAGTTCTATTGGCACAGTGATATCATTGCTAAGTTCTATTGGCACAGTGATATCATTGCTAAGTTATATTGACACAGTGCTATCATTGCTAAGCTATATTGACACAGTGCTATCATTGCTAAGTTATATTGGCACAGTGCTATCATTGCTAAGTTATATTGGCACAGTGATATCATTGCTAAGTTCTATTGGCACAGTGCTATCATTGCTAAGTTCTATTGACACAGTGCTATCATTGCTAAGTTCTATTGGCACAGTGCTATCATTGCTAAGTTCTATTGGCACAGTGCTATCATTAACATTACTGTATAATCATTGCACATTTCTATCGGTAAGAAACTGTAGCATTAGAGGAGTCTATTGTCTATTGTCTGTGCCCAGGTGAATGATGGTTGATGGTATTCACATTTGCCGTTAAACGTAGAGGTGGGAGCTTAATCTGTCGTTCCGAGGTCAGGTGTGTCGCCTTGGTTGCATTTAGTCCATGTTTGTTCAAGGCTATTTTGATGTTTTCTATCCAACGTTTTCCTTGTCATCTTTGTCTTGATGCCCTGATATTCTTTTGTTATATGCTCTTATTGGTATTTGATTTGGGTTCATCCTCATAAGGTGACCCAACCATTTTATTGCTGTCTTTCAATATATTCAATACATGATAATATACCAACGCTTTACTTCATTTCTGCATTTCTTTTTTTATCTAGTTTATAGTGACCATTGCAGCTTTTCTCGGACACTATATTTCACCATGTAACGATTTTCCTCAGCTGTGAGGTTGTTAAGGACCATGTTTGGCATTGGTAGCAGAGTGTTGGTATAAAAATTGTAGATATGTGATTTTTTATTTCTATGTTGATCATTGGGTGAAGAAGTAATGGTGAAATTGTAATTCTAAGTAATTGTAGGTGACTGTGTTTACTTTCTGGCACCTTGTTTCTATTTCTCTGTCCAGATATTTAAATTCTTTGGCCTGTTTCACTTTGGTATTTTCTATTTATATATCCATTGGTGTTGGAGACTTTCTAATTTTCATAACATGTTTTTTTGTACGCTAATTTTCATGTTGTACTTCTGACATACCAATAGCAATGCATTGATGTGATTTTGCTAATTTTCCTCATCTTTGTATATTAGACTTTAAACGTCGGCAAATAGAAGTTCATTGATGTCATTGTTAAGTTCCTCACCAGTTTATTTGCAATGTTTTTCTCTTTGTTGGTGTGAGCTTCTTTGATTATTCTGTCCATGTATATGTTGAAAAGTAGTGGTGAAAGCACACATCCTTGTCTTACTTCAGATCTTGTTTCAAAAGGTTCAGTCCTTCCATCCGCTGTTCTTGCTGCGCATTGGCATTTTTGATGTATCGCTTTTATATTATCTAACAATTGGAGGAGTGCGCGGATATAAATGTAGACAGCACAACTCAATGACTTTCAACTGATTCATTTGAAAATTGAAAAAATGGGCTCTTTGTTATCTATAATATTTTATGGTAGTGATCCTGATATAACCAAATTCGATTGTTGTTGTCCACTGGTTGAAATGGTGTGCCACTCCAAAATAGAGGTAAACTAATAATTACTTACCAACCATTGACATTAGTTTAGTCGTTACTGCGCTGGCTTATAGACTTCATGTTCTAAGTTCAAGTCTATGGGCGACAAATCTCCTTTCTACCTAGTGCCGGGTTTTTTCGCGATACCAGAGCAGTGGTGGCTCAGTTGTTAATGAACTGTTAGGAATACCGTCGTAGCTCAGTTGTTAGTTAACTGGCCTCCTGTTCGGGTGATCCAAGATTCAATTTCCAGTTCAACTGGAAATATTTTAAAATCACCAACGACGTTTAGGTTAATCCGGCGTAAGGAAATGGGTACCAGATCTTCCTTCGAAGTAAAGGCCACGGACTTGATGATGACCACTTCATCACAAATTATGCCGTCAGTTAAAGACAAAATATGCGTTTAACACTATATTTCACAATGCGAAACAATTACTTGTCGGGAAAAAAGGAATAAATGTTTTTTTAATTAATCGGTGCCGTACTCGTAGTTAGAACAAGTAAACACTTTTGGAGAGCATCATTGACTCTCTCACCTGAGAGGTGTGAGGAAGAATAGACTTTACACATCCATCTCGTGTTACGATTCGAGAATACCTTTACTTTTCTAATATATGTTTACCTGTCACAAAACACCTGGAATGTCAGGTGTCTTGGCAAATATCTATGATCACAGCCAAGTTTTCTGACTTTGATAGAATCAAATTAGGACAACCTCGGCGTGAAAGGCGGCTGCAAGGTACGCCGATAAACCTGGCACCTTGTCCAAATGTATCAAGTCTCATCCCAGGTGTCGAAAAAATGCTTACGGAGGAGTGCTACATTTTCCTGCTGAATTACACGGAAGCCTAACTGATAAAATTATCCCTTTCACTTTTACTAAATTCCAACGATGTTTTCCACTCTATCCATCCATCAATCAATTAGTATACCTGGCATTCCATCGTTCCGTCAATGCATCCATCCCTCAATCAATCTATACATTCATCCATCTGTCAATTAGTCCTTTAGTCAATAAATTCATACGTTAATTAATTCTTACAGTCCTACATCCGTCAATTAATTGATCTGCCCTTCCATAAATCCACTCACTACATAATTACCAAAAAGACATAAAAACTCAAACAATATAGTTGGAAGTGACACAAGTAACACAAGTAAACAAGCATATGTGTGAGAACCATACTAATATTAAACAAGCATATGTGTGGGAACCATACTAATATTAAACAAGCATATGTGTGTGTTAGAAATATCTACTATACTAATAAATAATTTAAAAATTATGAAAACAACCATAATAAATGAATAAAGAAGAAAACAGTTGACATTTCGATCAAAAAAATCTTCATCTGAATAGACATAATAAAAAATAACAAACAAACAAAATATACATTTTAAAACTTATCTAAGGAAATGAATTAAAAATCATATTTTTATAAATGTCTATAAATTAATCATCGTTAACAATAATAATAATTTTAATAATTCTAATAATAATTCTAATTCTAATAATAATAATAATAATAATAATAATAATAATAATAATAATAATAATAATAATAGTAATACCCATATCCTGACAGTGGCAGTGTCATAAGCGTGTCAACATGGAGAGAACACAAAGGGCCTCTAAGCACATATGTCCTCAGCGATTTAGATGAATGTACATAGATTCGTTGGGCAGATCATGTGTTGCGTATGACAGACCATCGCCTACCAGAGACACTTCTTTATTGTGAGTTGCAGAAGTGCATACGTTCTATTGGTGGGCAAATGAAGAGCTATAAGGACTCGTTAGAGACCTCATTGAAAGCCTTTGACATAGACTAAGATGCATGGAAATACTTCGGCAAAAAATATAGCTGCTTGGCGCTCTACGGACAAAAAGACACAACATCTTGTGAAAAGAGAAATGCAGCAGCTCAACAGTGGAGATTAGCTAGAAAGTCACGGGTAGACCAAAAACCATCTACAGTGGTCATTTCATGTCCGAACTGTCAAGGACATTTGCAGCCCGACTAGACCATCAACGAACTCATAGTCAAGGGACATAACTCTAACTGCATTTCAATTGTGGATATAACAAATATGGATCATGACTTATGATGTACGAACAACAAAATGGATATAGAAAAATCGTGTCCGACCCATTCCTTGATTTTGGTAATCCAAGATTTCATTTAGCAGTATCTTTTATTTCTACTGGAAATTGTTTTCTGCAAATTAACTTTAAAAATGTGAGCAGGTAGAAACAAGCCTCGTCGTCGAATGGGTAACATTTGAGGTCATAACTTCAGATAAACTGTAATCAAGCAGACGAAACTTGAAAAAAGGGAAAGGGAATTTTGTTAATCACCAGTAACACAGATAATCACACAGAGATCGACGTTTCGAACAAAAACCCTTTACCAGGAACATAACAAAACACACGGCTGAGATACGACATTGTCCACATTTGTATAATAATCCACCGGTCACATGCTACTTTTGCGAACATATTCCTACTTTTGAGAAAAGTGCATTTTATTAATGATAGTTTTAGTTGCATTCATTGTTCTATTTTACTCAGCTAGAGTGGCCCACATTCATTGTTCTATGTTACTCCAGCTAGGGTGGCACACATTCATTGTTCTATGTTACTCAGATAGGGTGGCACACATTCATTGTTCTATGTTACTCAGCTATGGTGGAACACATTCATTGCTCTATGTTACTCAGCTAGGGTGGCACACATTCATTGTTCTATGTTACTCAGCTAGGGTGGCACACATTAATTGTTCTATGTTACTCAGCTAGGGTGGCACACATTCATTGTTCTATGTTACTCAGCTAGGGTGGCACACATTCATTGTTCTATGTTACTCAGCTAGGGTGGCACACATTCATTGTTCTATGTTACTCAGCTAGGAATTTGTTTTATGCCTCATCCCCTATGGTATACAATGTACAGGTATACAATGTACTGGTATACAATGTACTGGTATACAATGTACTGGTATACAATGTACTGGTATACAATGTACTGGTATACAATGGATTGTGCACCTTTCTCAGCTGAATCATGTCTACACATTGTATGTAACGCCTTTCTGCAAATTGTATGTAACAAATGACTCCTGTCAACCTATTGCAAGCAACAACTGACTTCTGTCTATCTATTGTATGTAACAAATGACTCCCAACTGTCTCATGTCTACCTATTTTATGTAACAAATAGTGACTCCTGTCTACCTATTGCATGTAACAACTGACTCATGTCTACCTATTGTATGTAACAACTGACTCCTGTCTACATAGTGCATGTAACAACGGACTCTTGTCTACCTATTGTATGTAACAACGGACTCATGTCTACCTATTGTATGTAACAACTGACTCATATCTACCTATTGTATGTAACAACTGACTCATGTCTACACTGTACGTGTTAGATAATCATCTCATGCACTAAGAAACTGATCCACGCTGTTTCTTTCACTACAAATACACTATCATCTTGTTGATGATGTCACTCTATTATCTTCTTCTTCTTCTGCGTTCGTTCTCAAACTCCTGAACATTAGCAGGATGTAGTCCGGAGAACGGAATGCGTTGTGTCATGGTTTACAGCATTGCTGCGATATTTGCGCCTTTCGGCCTGACACATCCATTTAGCATGGCTTTAGGTTACTGACCCTATATGGGATGGGACAGCCAACTCCATCCCATAACCTCCTTAGTCGCCTTTTATGACATGCATGGAAGGTAAACAGTGTTGCTAATCTTTGCTCCCCTATCAGGCCCCGGTAACACACGGGCGTCTCTATTCAATATCTTCACATTATATCTCCTGGTTTTTTTCTTTTTACAGAGTTTGTATTATAGCGATTCTAAAACTATAATCTTAGTGGCACAAGGTTATTCAAAAGGGAATAACTGATGTGGAGGGAATCTAAAGAGGTATGGCCGCTTTTGAGAAGAGGGCGATAGGAGTGGGGGGGGGATTTAATAAAAGTGGACGTTAACAATGTAGTGTTTTATACACCAATGAAATTGTTTGAATGTGAAACATTTATTTTAAAATGTTAAACAAATTGATCAACTTTATCGCCATTTTTATGATAATATTTGTAAGAGGTGGGAAAAGCTTGTTGTATATAACTAAGCGGGGGTGGGGGTCCAGAATACGAGATAGGTGCTGAGAACAGGGGACGTGGTTAAAACTGTGCAATAAAATTTGAGATAATGTGTAAACATCCCCTACGAACATTGAAGAAACGATTTTACCAATGAACTTTGTTAGAGGTTTTCTTACTGTTTGTTGTATAGTTGAAAGTGTGATAGTTGAAAGTGTGATATTTGAAAGTGTGATAGTTGAAAGTGTGATAGTTGGAGGTGTGATAGTTGAAAGTGTGATAGTTGAAAGTGTGATAGTTGGAGGTGTGATAGTTGGAAGTGTGATAGTTGGAGGTGTGATAGTTGGAAGTGTGATAGTTGGAGGTGTGATAGTTGGAAGTGTTATAGTTGGAAGTGTTATAGTTGGAAGTGTTATAGTTGGAGGTGTGATAGTTTGAGGTATTCTAGAATTTTTTGGGGAATTGTGATTTCTTATGAAGTTATTTTATGTAACCAGCTAGCCAGGAAGAACATTTTGAGAACCATTATTTGCACTAGTTAATTATACAGACATCATACCACAGCAAGCTATGCTACACAGATACAGTGAAGCCAGACCTAGAGGCCGACCATGAAAACGATGGACCACCGAAATAAATAGGCGACAAAATCCACAATATACTCAGCACACAAGAGGGTCATCTCCAGAAAACCCTTCTACCCCTGACGATGAAAGGCAACAAAGGGTTTAGCGAACAGATAGATAGAATTATACAAATTATGGTGTTTTTTACAATATCAGAAAGCAGAAATGCGCGAAATTACCATTAGGTTAGTCAATCCGGCTCTGTGTCGGGTAATTACAAGTCGCGTGTGTGACTGCTAAATTACTTGGTTCAAATGTAGCCACATGCAATTGTGCATCCGGGCGGCATAGAAAGCATTAGTAAACTACTGAACGTATTACAATTGTCTAGAAAACTAATAGTCAGAAAATGCTAGGATAATGGCAACGTTCTAAATAGGATATGCCACCTATGGAGTCACCTACTATACAGAAACTAGCCAGTCCCGAAACTAGTAAGTCTAGAAACTGGTTAACCAGCTCAGAAACTGGTTGATACGGCAACAGACTGGCTAATCAGTACAGAAACCATTTACTCAGTCCAGAAACTGGTTAGCAAGTCCAGAAACTGGTTAGCAAATCCACAAACTGGCTAACAAGTCCAAACACTATTTAATCAGTCATGAAGCTGGTACGCAACTCCACAAACTGGTTAAGCAGTCCAGAAACTGGTTAGCAAATACACAAAAGGATTAATCAGTTCATAAACTGGTTAGCAAAATACACAAACTGGTTAATCAGTTGAGCAACGGTTTAATCTGTCTAGACAACTGTTAGTTACTCAAGAATGTGATTAAATTTGACTTGACAGTTGGTCTGAATGTAAGTCTGCACCAGATGCACAGAATCTGTATTAATTGGACACGAGCTAACATGTCTTGTTGTGGCTGAATCAATTAATCCATCGGCGATTTGGTTTCTTTTAATATATAATGTGAACATGTCATAGATGCACAGTTTCACTTTATGTTTGGTCTCTCGTTCTTCAGTTCTGCTCATTATTGAATTCTCACAAGACTTAACAAACTAAGCAAAATTGTTTCTACCTGTGACGCGGGCGCTGCCAGTTTATTCCGTGCCATCAAGGACAAAAGTTTTCATTCATGATTTACGTACATCCAAATATTTGGTCTGCCCGTTCTACCAGCACCGACATCTCCGTACAGTAGTGTTATGGTTACGAATGTTGTTCGTTCTTTGTAAATATATGCCCAAGTCTCATGAACCTTCTATGCCCAAGTCACATGAACCTTCTATGCCCAAGTCACACGAACCTTCTATGCCCATGTCACATGAACCTTCTATGCCCAAGTCACATGAACCGTCTATTCCCAAGTCACATGAACAGTATATGCCCAAGTCACATGAACCGTCTATTCCCAAGTCACATGAACCTTCTATGCCCAAGTCACATGAACATTCTATGACCAAGTCACATGAACCTTCTATGCCCATGTCACATGAACCTTCTATTCCCAAGTCACATGAACCGTCTATTCCCAAGTCACATGAACCGTCTATTCCCAAGTCACATGAACCGTCTATTCCCAAGTCACATGAACAGCATATGCCCAAGTCACATGAACCTTCTATGCCCAAGTCACATGAACCTTCTATGCCCGAGTCACATGAACCTTCTATGCCAAAGTCACATGAACCTTCTATGCCCAACTCACATGAACCTTCTATGCCCAAGTCACATGAACCTTCTATGCCCAAGTCACATGAACCGTCTATTCCCAAGTCACATGAACAGTATATGGCCAAGTCACATGAACCGTCTATTCCCAAGTCACATCAACCTTCTATGCCCAAGTCACATGAACCTTCTATGCCCAAGTCACATGAACCTTCTATGCCCAAGTCACACGAACCTTCTATGCCCAAGTCACATGAACCGTCTATTCCCAAGTCACATGAACAGTATATGCCCAAGTCACATGAACCGTCTATTCCCAAGTCACATCAACCTTCTATGCCCAAGTCACATGAACCTTCTATGCCCAAGTCACATGAACCTTCTATGCCCAAGTCACACGAACCTTCTATGCCCATGTCACATGAACCTTCTATGCCCAAGTCACATGAACCTTCTATGCCCAAGTCACACGAACCTTCTATGCCCAAGTCACATGAACCTTCTATGCCCAAGTCACACGAACCTTCTATGCCCAAGTCACACGAACCTTCTATGCCCAAGTCACATGAACCTTCTATGCCCAAGTCACATGAACCGTCTATTCCCAAGTCACATCAACCTTTTATGCCCAAGTCACATGAACCTTCTATGTCCAAGTCACATGAACCTTCTATGCCCAAGTCACACGAACCTTCTATGCCCATGTCACATGAACCTTCTATGCCCAAGTCACATGAACCTTCTATGCCCATGTCACATGAACCTTCTATGCCCAAGTCACATGAACCTTCTATGCCCAAGTCACACGAACCTTCTATGCCCAAGTCACATGAACCTTCTATGCCCAAGTCACATGAACCGTCTATGCCCAAGTCACACGAACCTTCTATGCCCAAGTCACATGAACCTTCTATGCCCAAGTCACACGAACCTTCTATGCCCAAGTCACACGAACCTTCTATGCCCAAGTCACACGAACCTTCTATGCCCAAGTCACATGAACCGTCTATTCCCAAGTCACATGAACAGTATATGCCCAAGTCACATGAACCTTCTATTCCCAAGTCACATCAACCTTCTATGCCCAAGTCACATGAACCTTCTATGCCCAAGTCACATGAACCTTCTATGCCCAAGTCACATGAACCTTCTATGCCCAAGTCACATCAACCTTCTATGCCCAAGTCACATCAACCTTCTATGCCCATGTCACATGAACCTTCTATGCCCACGTCACAAGAACCGTCTATTCCCAAGTCACATGAACAGTATATGCCCAAGTCACATGAACCGTTTATGCCCAATTCACATGAACCTTCTATGATTTAATGTGAAAAATATTGTTGGAAGCCTGTCTCTTTGTTGAGCATCATTGTTGGTAACATCATTCTGTCACTTGATATACAGAAGAATAAATTGATTAATCAAAACAGACAAGTTGTTACCAAGTTCTAAAAGTTGATATCCAATTCCTGAGCAGTACGCTGTTTACTCTAAGAATGAGGTGGGTCAGTGCTCCTGATTGGTTGTTGGACGCAGAACGCATTAATCGATTGTTAAATGCCCAATAATATTGTTTTTAAATTTCGTTTTTAAATATTTTTTAAACGCTGTTTCAATATTGTTTTTACTTGTTTTAAATAATATTGTTTTTACGTGTCATCAGCTGTTTAAAAATTACCTGTTGTCGGGAGTAATGTGGAGGTGTGTTCTGACACACTTCATTCTTAGAGTGAACAGAGTTTAGCTATACATTTCAGAAACTGGTTAGTTATTGAAAACGCGACTATTTAATAAATCCAAAATCTGTTTACTAAGTTAAAAAAACAACAGGTTAATCAGTTTTTAAATGACTGCTGAAGGAGCAGATATCACAGCTAAGCTATAAACTAGACCGCAATGCATTCAGTTCTCCAGATTATATCCTGCTAATCTGCAGGAGTGTGAGAACAAATGTAGAAGATGAACTCGTGTTCATGTGACACTGTTTCTGTACAATTTACTTATATTGTTCAGAAACATCCCTATGCCAAAGACATCGTTATTGTGCAGAAACATCACCACGCCAAAGACTCATGATGACATTGCCATCGTGCATGTAATAAATGATTTATTACCAATGCTCTCTACTTGAAACCTCACACGCTGTTTGTTCGACATTACAGCAGAACGCACAGGCTGTTTGTTCGACATTACAGCAGAACTTACATGGTGTTTATTCGACATTACTACAAAACGCATATGGTGCTTGTTCGACATTACTACAAAACTCAAACGCTGTTTTTTCAACATTACCACAAAACTCACACGGTGGTTGTTTGACCAAATGCTATTAGACCCATGAACCATTAGACCCACGTACCACTAGACCCACGTACCATTAGACCCATAAGCCATTCGACCTAGGAACTGAACGGTTATGAAACGTAAGACTAGAAGCTATTAGACTTAGCAGTCATTAGACCTAGAAACCGTTAGACCTAGAAGGTGTTTGGTCTATGAGCCGTTGGCCGAATGGTCTATATACCGTATATTTAAGGTGTTAGTTGTATAAAAATTGTCTAGTTTAACAGGAAAATGGAACCTGAACAATCATCCCAAGATTCTACCACTCAATAGACTGAGTTAAGCGACTCAAAAACGGTGCACTGAACAATCATCCCCAGATTCTAACACACTGAGTTAAGCCACTCTCACAAAAGGTGCACTGAGTAAAATTCTATATTCAAATATTTCACATTGTGTCTCGTTCCCAATACGACATCTGTGCATGCGCATGTTCATAGTTGCCATTCTATATGATCAGATTTTTTCTTTGTAAACATCTAGTTACACGCGTAATTAAATTAAATTTTCCAACCTTAAACTTAACAAATGCATTACTTCACAAATATTTTCCATGTGCTTATAACAAAGCGGACTGATAACGAACCGAGCTGTCAATCGTCTTTCAGAAATAGCTTCCTAATAGCATAGTTATTCTTCAGGGAGTAAAAGGAATAAGGGAGTACGAATTACATCGTTGCAGATGGCTTATTTACTATGTCGTCTGATCCATTACTGTTTTCCTATCTGCCAAGTTATCCAATAAGTTTCTGTATTCAGATTTTGAGAAGGTAATCTATTTGGTCTGGAATCATGTCTTATGCACTTACTTTTCATTTCAACTACCCACCTACCTGTTGACTTTCATGTGATATGGTTAAAATTCCGACATATTCCAGTATTCTTGTTTATGATGTTTTTGTGTGTCATAGATTAAGGAGTTAGTTAAAGTACACAAATATATACGCAAAACGCTCGCGCAAACAAGCACGTGCCATAGTTCTATATTTAGAAAAACAAATTAATGGATTGGAGAAAACTTCATTTTTAGTTTCTTGGATATTTCGCTTTTTTTCGCTACAATCTTCTCTTCCTTCTTGCTTGTAGTATCAAACCGTAACAGTCTCTTTGTGATGTTTGCCGATGTTGTATTGCGTTAGTGGGTTGTACATTAAAGCCTCGTCGTTGTGACTCATACACGTATGATGCTGGAATCATATGTTCTGGGATTATATGTATTTTTTTCCGGTTGAATCAAGGCGTGTGACCAAAATTAATGAAGCTTGTAGTTCAGATAATCTTGTCTCAATGATCTCCAAGTTATGTGTTAATATATTCTACCTTCTGGGTGTTTCCGAGGCCCGGAAGAAAAGCAAAGAATAGTGAAACTGCTATCTGCCAAGCGTGTCGTAAAAAAGGACTAGGAGGTTTTTGGTGGTGGAGTTTGTTTTCCCATCCCATAGTAGACAAATTCGCCATTGTATTACCGGTTTCCGAAAGGGGGGCAAAGAACAGCAATACTTTTTACCATTCATGCATGTCGTAAGAGGTGACTAAGAAGATTATAGGAGTGAAGTTGGCTGTCTATCCCATATAGAGATCAAAGTGACCCAGACGCCATGCCATGTTCAAGTTGAATGTGTCACGCTGAACGGCGTAGAGATCGCAATTTAGCTGTAAACCATGACACACCGCATTCCGTTCTCTGGACTGCATTGTTGTTAATATGCAGTTGTTTGGACACGAACGCAGAAGTATATTGTAATGTTATAGCTGCGATTTCCTACTCAGTGTATGTGAGTGCACCACCTCATTGTGCATCTGCGTAGCGGAGTGGTTAAACCACTTGTTTTATGTTTACAGACTTGCATTTATCTTTCGGATTTCCACGGGCATCATCTGAGCTACGGAGTTATTACTCTCGGAAACAGTATGTTTCTCTATTAAGAGAGAGATATAGAGAGATATTTGTGAGAAAGTCGAGTCAAATTAAGTCAATCATCAACGAGAACGGTTCTGAACCTCTGTTTTCTCGTGATCTTCTTTTCTTCCGGATTATTAATAAGATAATGTATCATGCCAGTGCAGCGCGTACTGAATAGTTAGAACGCATGCCTCATAACCTTGATGTCTAAGATTCACACCACAGTTGGTTGTAGATTTTCGTCTATCTAGTAAGCGCATAAATAAATTATACTGTACACGTCGTGGTAAGTGACATTTCAAAGTCACATTTATTTTTGCTGCCTATTAAAAACCCTTTCTGAACCCTAAACATGCAAATATACTCAAATAAAAACTGCATACTTATTAGGCATCGTCAAAACTACCAACATATGTTCACAGGCGTGATCTTCCAAGCGGGGTCGGGATCTCCAAGAATTCTGCGACCCCGAAGAGGGGTCAGGACCTCCAAAACTTTCATAAATGCGCATATACCACCATTGTTAATCAAATATGTTCCTATAACAGCTTTTTGTGAGTATGTATACATGTGTTGGAGTTTATATGTACTTGTGTGTGTGTGTGTGTGTTTTCATGAGAGAGTTTAAATATACATGAGTGTGTGTGTTTGCATATGTTAGAGTGTTACGGTACCTGTGTGCGTAGTTGCGTTATTGTATATAAACGTAATTGTGTGTGTAGTATATACGCATATATATATAATTCTTGTGCCTCCATACTGACCGTCATATTCTCTGTAATATAAACATTTCCTGCTAGTACATACTTTATTTCAATTTGTTGCTGTCCATACTCTACTTCACCAATTGTGTGTCAATTCTGTTTAACCTCCCCCCTCCCCCCAATCCCACTTGTTGAAGAAATGTCAAGATTTCAGCCCTCCCCCCCCCACGCCTACTTAATCTTGCCATTTAAAACATCCTAACCGCACCTTAAACAACTTTGCTTATCCCTACCGCCCCTTAAACAAATTTGTTTATACCTACCGCCCCTTAAACAAATTTGTTTATACCTACCGCCCCTTAAACACATCTGTTTCGCATAAACGGTAAAAAAAAAATCATGACTTTTCATATTTGTGAAACAGTTTGAATTACAAACAATTTGATTGTTGTATATAGAAAACAGTATTCTTGACATCTACTTTTATCAAACTCTCCTCCTTCCCTTCTCACCAACTGTCATTTTTGTCAAACCTCCTCATTCCCCTATCACCAACTGTCAACTTCGTCAAACCTCCTCGTTCCTTTGTCACCAGCTGTCAACCGTGTCAAACCTACTTCGTCCATTGTCACCAAATGTCAACTTTCTCAAACTTCCGCATTCCCCTGTCACCAACTGTCAGCCTAGTCAAACCTCATTGTTCCCTTGTCACCATTGTCACCAACTGTCAACCTTGTTAAACCTCCTCCTTTTCATATCACCAACTGTCAACCTTGTCAAACCTCCTCCTTTCCGTGTCACCAACTGTCAACCTTGTTAAACCTCCTGCTTTTCTTATCACCAACTGTCAACCTTGTTAAACCTCCTCCTTTTCTTATCACCAACTGTCAACCTTGTCAAACCTCCTCCTTTCCTTGTCACCAACTGTCAACCTTGTCAAACCTCCTCATTTCCTTGTCACCAACTGTCAATCCTGTCAATCTTGTCAAACCTCCTCCTTTCCTTGTCACCAACTGTCAACCTTATCAAACCTCCTCCTTTCCTTGTCACCAACTGTCAACCTTGTCAAACCTCCTCCTTTTCTTGTCACCAACTGTCAACCTTGTCAAACTTTCTCCTTCCCATGTCACGAACTGTCAACCTTGTCAAACCGCCGCCTTCCCTTATCACCAATTGTCAACCTAGTCAAACCTCCTCCTTTTCTTGTCACCAACTGTCAACCTTGTCAAACTTTCGCCTTCCCATGTCACGAACTGTCAACCTTGTCAAACCGCCGCCTTCCCTTATCACCAACTGTCAACTTTGTCAAACCTTCTGCTTCCCTTGTCACCAACTGTCAATGATTTTTCAGATCTTTCCTTTCCTATTTGTTGATATAATTTATAGACATCACATTTATAGACATCACGTTTTATAGACATCACGTTTTATAGACATCACGTTTATAAATATCTTGAACAGGATTATTTAATCATGATCATTCATCATGTTTATTTCTTCTTCTTCACCGTTCAATCTCAAACTCCCACTGGATACCTCTTGTAGCAGGACTATGGTTCTGTTAGATTTCCAGAAGGATGTAGCCCAAAGAATGGAAATCCGTTGTGTCGCCGTTTTATTTGCGCCAACGACCCGATACATCTGTCTTCGGCAGATTATGTTTATTTAATCATGATTATTTCATTGCGATTATTCCCTCATGATTATTTCCTCATGATTATAGTATGTCACCGTATAAGCTACACTGTAAACAGGACAGTCCCAAAAAATGTGTCTATCGCTAGCAAATGTTTCATAACCGTTACTGATCTAGATGTAACACATTTTTACAGTACCAACAGTGAACATGTCATTTAGATGTCTCCTGGGAGAGGCCAAGTTACTTTAAGGATGGCATCTGTAACTACAACCAAGTCAAGATAGTTGCTTTGTTTTGTTGAAATTCACCCGGACAGACTGGAAAATCAGGAAGTCGATTAAGCGGTATCGGTTATTAATCTGACTGTGTGCTATAGTAATAACAGTATGGAAGTGCGGAGTATCGTTCGCTCATGTTAAGTACGATTCTTGTAATGAATCTATATTTCTGGAACGACAGCCATCTTTGTCGACGGAACGGCGATCGATCATGGGTTTGGGCGTCATTAGGCGGATACAGCTCTAGGATGGAGACAAAATCTCGTTTCGTTCACAGGCCTTCTTTCGTTCAGTTCCCTCTGGTGCAGTGGTTCTCAAACTGTTTTTCCGGCGCCGTTTACTAGTGAGGTGCACAATACAAGCAAGACACGCGCATGATGCACACTCACGCCTCAGCGTGTAGGTAATTCAGTTCTATAATTTAGAAAGTCTTCGTTACAATCTATGTGAAATCACGTCCATAGTGTAGGAGATTCCGTCTCAGCATGTATTATACCGTCTCAACATATATTATACCGGTCTCAACAGATATTATGTCCAATCTAGCATATATTATACCCGTCTCAACATACTCCTTTACAACATGTATATTACCCGTCACAACATGTATCATAACCCCTTAGCGTGTATTATACTCCGTCTCAACCTGTATTATACTACATCTCAGGATGTATTATATTCCTTGTTGACATGTATTGTACTCCATATCAGCATGTATTATACTCCGTCTCAACATGTATTATACTCCGTCTCAACATGTATTATACCCCGTCTCAACATGTATTATACCCGTCTAACATGGCTAGGAACATCCAACTTTCACTGGAAATGGTAGGACTAGTCTAACATGGCTAGGAACATCCAACTTTCACTGGAAATGGTAGGACTAGTCTAACATGGCTAGGAACATCCAACTTTCACTGGAAATGGTAGGACTAGTCTAACATGGGTAGTAACATCCAACTTTCACTGGAAATGGTAGGACTAGACTAACATGACTAGGAACATCGAACTTCCACGAGTAGTCTTAGGACTAGTCTAACATGGCTAGGAACATCCAACTTTCACTGGAAGTATTAGTTAGCACCGCCGAAGTCGGATGTCTCCGGCTATTGGCACAAATAAAACGACAACACAACATTTCTGTTCTCTTGACTACATCCTACTGGAACTCTTGGAGGACCTTTGTTTCGATACACCAGATATCCAGCGGGAGTGTGAGATGGAACGCCAAAATAAACCTGTTGTATATTGAGTTCATTTTATAAACCTATGTAGATTAACCCGAGTTGCCAAATAGTTGAAATTGAATATAATCAAATTTCATGTAAAATATGGTCAGAGATAATCAAATTTCTAACTTTTAGTGAATTTTGAAATTGACAAAAAAGGCTATATTTTGGAAACATTGATGTCAATTAAATATATCCATTCCGTGGGTTGGGACTGGTTATGAAGATAATTATCGGTATGTGCATCTGTTTGTATAACTCGATGATTGACAGCTTTTAACATTTCAAATAAGTTATTTGTTGTTAGAAAGTGAATTAATAATCCACAACTATGGAGGAAAGGAACAGTCATTTTTACATTTGACAACAAGCCACAGCAGACTCAGACAACCCGTGTTCAGTATGTTTGGAGTTGGCGACACCAATATCTGCCGCTGTGGACAGTTTCCAGAGAAGCTGGCGACACCGATATTTGCCACTGTGGACTGTCTTCAGAGAAGCTGGCGACACCGATATTTGCCACTGTGGACTGTCTTCAGAGAAAAGAGATTTCGCAGAACTTCCCATTATACTAGACCATAAGAAAAAAACTATGGTTATTTTCGATTGGAGAAAGGAAGGATGAAGAGGAGGTAAATTACTTGAACATTCGGGATTACCCTCACAGTCACGGCGGGTAGTGATTTGATGCTGCAATTGTAAAAGTGATAAGGGAGTCTCAACCTGGGAAATATGGCCTCATTAGAGGGATAGCGATTATCTGAAGGGCCACGAAGAAACAGTGTGAAACTGGAAGGGGGCACAGACACGTCTGGGGGGGTATTAGATCTGTCTATAGGGAAACAACCCATATAGAGAAGATGACAGACGCGTAGGGGCCACAAACCCGTCTATAGGAGGCCTCATACACGTCTAATGGGGGGGGGGGGTCACATAAATGTCTAGAGGGAGGCCACAGACCCGTCTAGGAGGAAAACTCAGACCACTCTAGAGAGCGGTCAAAGACCTGTCCAGTTGGGGGGGGGCACAAGCCGTCTAGTTGGGGACACAGACCCATCTAGAGTTAATTTGACATTTCGTAATGTCTTCTCTCCGTGATAACCTGATCCTTACTCCTGACTAACGCTTTCTCAATACTGACTCATCGGCCTCAACATCCTCCGACAGTTTGTTCTGTCTATAAGCTGACCACATCTAGTATGTTTGTTCTGTCTATAAGCTGACCACATGTATAGGAAAATAAACGTTCTATAAGCTGACCACCGGTTATAGAAACAAAACCAGATAGCGTGTAGAAGACTAGTGGAAAGTCTTCTTCTTCGGGTGACATATTTTGTCCAGAACGTTTTCGTCTTAATGAATGTTCTTAACTTCTCACTTAATGAATGTTCTTAACTTCTCACTTAATGGATGTTCTGAACTTCTCACTTGATGGATGTTCTTAACTTCTCACTTAATGGATGTTCTTAACTTCTCACTTAATGGATGTTCTTAACTTCTCACTTAATGGATGTTCTGAACTTCTCACTTGATGGATGTTCTTAACTTCTCACTTAATGGATGTTCTTAACTTCTCACTTAATGGATGTTCTTAACTTCTCACTTAATGGATGTTCTGAACTTCTCACTTGATGGATGTTCTTAACTTCTCACTTAATGGATGTTCTTAACTTCTCACTTAATGGATGTTCTTAACTTCTCACTTAATGGATGTTCTGAACTTCTCACTTGATGGATGTTCTTAACTTCTCACTTAATGAATGTTCTTAACTTCTCACTTAATGAATGTTCTTAACTTCTCACTTAATGGATGTTCTGAACTTCTCACTTGATGGATGTTCTTAACTTCTCACTTAATGGATGTTCTGAACTTCTCACTTGATGGATGTTCTTAACTTCTCACTTAATGAATGTTCTTAACTTCTCACTTAATGGATGTTCTGAACTTCTCACTTGATGGATATTCTGAACTCATCAATATTCTGGACGAGTTGACTATAGGTGTCTAAAGAGCATCTAAAGGTGTATACAAATAATATCTTTTTCTGTTTTCATTATCAAACTCCTGCAGATTAGCAGGATGTAGTCCGGAGAACGGAACGTGATCTACAGTTTAACTGCCATATTTTAGTCTTTCGCCTGACACATCCGAATTTGCGTGGTTTTCGCGTCTGTTTGACCTATATGAGATGATATAGATAAATTCACCCCAAACCACCTTAGTCTTCTCCTTCGACATGCATGAACGGTAAACTGTGTTGTTATTTTCCCCCACCCTTTTCATTCCACCACAGCACACGGGAATAATATAAAGAACATAAATTGTCTCTTATCCATCGTCGTCTTGGGCGGTCCTTATCCTTGTTACCGGCATCCTTACCTTCCATTATTAAATTTTTCCATTCCGTTATGTCTCTTTAAGAAGCTGCGTAGCGTAGTGGTTAGCGCACTGGCTTCGCATATGAGAATTGCTGAGTTCATTCCCCAGTTAAGGCGGAAATGTGTTTTTCATATCTCAACGGCTCCCGGGTCGACCCAGCCTTAAATGGGTACCGGATTAATCCGGGATGTAAAGACTGCGAGGGAGAGGAGATGGCTACCGTCCTCATTTGCAGAGTCACTGAAATGTGAGATCACTAACATCTCACACCCCTACGGCAGTAATAAATGTATTAATTTACGGGTTACTTTACTTTACAACTATGTCTCTTTATGTCACCATAACTTTAGCCATCTTGTTAAAATATTTGCTATAATGTTAAGGAGTCTTCGAAAAAAAGTTGCCACAAAATGGTACCACAGGTAAAAAAAAAGAATGAGAACTACTGAGCTAGATAAAGGGACCCAGTGTGAATAGGTTATTGAAATTATTGAGCAGTTTTTATAACAATTTGGTCAAACATATTTTCTCTGGAATTGTTCTAATACTATTTCTATGTACTTTAGTTTGCTGGTTCTGACAAGTACATTGAGATTATGTTAAAAGTAATGATTTCTATCGCATTCAACGATAGCAACAGATTTCAGTATTACATTATCGTCGCTGCTGTGTTTGATGCATGACCTTAGTTGTAGCATGCCCCGTGTACAGCGTCATTGTTATAATACGCTCGATGTCTTTCATTGATCATTTATTTATACTTTGTTTCTTCAGCCAATCAAATCCGGAATAATAGTCGAGTTGATCTTACGCTGTTAGGTAAAATCGGTAACACTCGGGTGTGTTCTGACGCAGGTCACACTTTGGAGGTACGGAAATCTAGAACATAAATGGGCAAAGTGTTTGAAACAGCGGCCCTTATTTAGCATTTCTTCGTCTTTTTCTTCGTTCATTCTCAAACTCCTGCAGATTAGCAGGATGTAGTCCGGAGAAGGGAATGCGTTGTGTCATAGTTTACAGCATTGCTGCGATATCTGCGCCTTTCGGCATGACACATCCGACTTCAGCATGACTTTGGGTCACTGACCCTATATGGAATGGGGCAGCAACTCCATCCCATAATCTCGTTAGTCGCCTTTTACGACATGCGTGGAAGGTAAGCAGTGTTACTATTCTTTGCTCCACTTTCGGGCACAGACAACACATGGGCAATTTAGCATTTGAACCAGCGGGTCGGACTTGGTATTTATGTTTCGGTATGGAACCAGAACGTTTATTTTATCCTTTTTCCTTTAAAAAAGAATCTGTAGGCTTCCAAATACTGTTTTATGGATTATGTGTCCAATTTTTATACAATTTGTAGCGTATCCTATAGAAGATGCCATCAGCGCAATATTTTTTGGCACCAGTGATTTTTTTCAGGCAATATAAATACATTTAGTAGTTTGTCATTGCTTTCTGAACGCTCGGATGCACAATTTCTTGTGGCGGGATTCAAACTCACTACCTTGTCCGTCACAGGCAAACTTTGTACTACTCCACCACAGAACCGAAATATTTACAGTACTTTTAATTCAGCTTGTCGGGTCAGAAAAAAAAAATGGTTAACCTGCTTGATAAATTCCTCGGTCTGTATTATGCCCGCCACTGTTGGGTGCTTTGGAGACAAGGGTATGCTACTGAAATTTCGACGTCGAGGCAATTGTTGGCTGTAAACCGAAACATTGCTGGGATTTTATTTAGTGTACTATGAGTGTTTGATTTTTAGTTTAACCAGCTGGTTATATCTCGACATTAAAACATTTTTTTAGTTTAACCAGCTGGTTATATCGACATTAAGACAGTTTCCGTTAGTGTAAGGGGAACATGTATATACCATAACCCTCGGATATATATATATATATATATACTATTGGCTATTGGGAATTCCAGCGTTCTAAAACAACTCATTTGCCTGTTTCCGTAACTTTCATTGACTGTCAGACAGAGTATAATCATACTTAGTTCTTCATCTTCGCTCATTCTCAAACTCCCACTGGATCTCTCTTACAGCAGGACAATGTTCCAACTATATTAGTCGTGGTCGGTGTAGAGGCCGTTGATGATTTAAACATATTTTCTTTTCAACTGAAATTTGAACCTTGGATCACCCGAACAGGAAACCAGTTCACTAACAACTTGGCCACTTTAGAGTCCCTAACAGATAACTAACAACTAATCTCTCCCACAGATAACTAACAACTAATCTCTCCCACAGATCACTAACAACTAATCTCTCCCACAGATCACTAACAACTAATCTCTCCCACAGATCACCTACAACTGATCTCTCCCACAGATCACTAACAACTGATCTCTCCCACAGATCACTAACAACTAATCTCTCCCACAGATCACTAACAACTAATCTCTCCCACAGATCACTAACAACTAATCTCTCCCACAGATAACGAACAACTGATCTCTCCCACAGATCACTAACAACTGATCTCTCCCACAGATCACTAACAACTAATCTCTCCCACAGATCACTAACAACTAATCTCTCCCACAGATCACTAACAACTAATCTCTCCCACAGATCACTAACAACTAATCTCTCCCACAGATCACTGACAACTAATCTCTCCCACAGATCACTGACAACTAATCTCTCCCACAGATCACCAACAACTAATCTCTCCCACAGATAACTAACAACTAATCTCTCCCACAGATCACTGACAACTGAGATACCACTGCCTGATAATCATCACTAATGAAAATCACCAAGAAAAAATAAAATAATGTTACTTTAAAAAGGATCATTTTCAATGAATGCACAGGGCTATAATTGATTCACGATTCAAATACATTAAACTCGCATCTGTTACGCTACATCTTCTTTTGTATACATGCCCGTAGATGGGGTGGGGGCTAGGGGGGGGGGGGGTTGCAATGTTTTACCATCGCACCATCCTCAGAAAATCGAAACATGATGTTAGTGTTACGAACTGGTCAAAGCGGGTATGAAGCCCAATTTCCTTCCCTTACCCCACTAGGTATGTGAGTTTTTTCACAAAAAGGCATACAATTTATCATCTCACTGTAGATGTTATACCTGAAAACACACGAATGACTTTTTTTTTTATTTAGGTAAACCACCCTCCCTTCAGGATAATACATTTTGTGTTTGTGTTAATCTTACTCTGAACACTCGTATCCATCACGAATCTTTAGATATAAGGATCTGGTACACCGTTACGTCACTAAAAGAGTTGATTCTAAATAGAAACATCGCTAGAATGTCTCTACATATGGAATATTTGCATGATAATCTACAATATATGACCTACTGAGTAATGTGAGAACAAATGAACTTGATGACTCATTTGATGACTCACTTATTATAATGGTTGGGAGTCACCGAGTACAAACTTTCACGAAAGGGGGAACCACACGCGAAAGAGTTTGAGGACCGAAAAACTATGGAAGAAAACTTGTCAATACTGCACAACGTCATGTAGTCGCTTGGAGTTTACGAGTGGCATGTGTTTTAAAGACCTCGTGCTTTTGCTTTCGTCACGTCATCTACAGGTTTCAAGTGAAGCTTTTAATTTACTATTCGACAGAAGAACCCACGGAGACCACAGAACTAGCTAAAAGGAGTCCAGTTGTGGCCCCCACTAAAGGAACACCATAACTTCAAGCTATACTATGCAGGATTCTCTGTAAAACTTCGTTTTGTAAACAAGAAATCCCAATACAGGGGGATTCGAACACGTGACCTCTTGAACAGAAGGAGAACTGTTCTATCACTATACCGTGGATATCCCCTAATACATAGACTAATCTCTAGTCAAGTGATAACAATCACAATTGATCAAATCTATCTATTTATGAACCTGTAACCCGTCAAGATGGTAGGGGTACCACATTGAATACTTCAGCACACACAGTCCCCCAGTGATTTCTATCTTCAACGATTCGGCTGAGTGAAGAAACATCTTGTCTTTTCCAGTCTTTGATGTTGTCTGTTCTGTTTGTATTTGTCTGTCACTGCTTCTTCCAGATATGGATATCTCCTAACATATAGTATATTCTAGTCTATAGTCAATTGATAACACTCATAATTGATCAAATATATAATCAATTGATAACACGTATAATTGATCAAATATATAATCAATTGATAACACTTATAATTGATCAAATATATAATCAATTGATAACACTTATAATTGATCAAATATATAATCAATTGATAACACTTATAATTGATTATATATATAGTAAATTGACATCACTGATTATTAATTTCATCAATTCGAACAAGTAATTTATGGAACAGACGCTGTATATGATGCCCATGTGTGTATATAAAGCGACTTTGTTTTGCTGCCACGACGCGACAGAATAATAAATGCTCTGACACCCGTTCTTTATTTTAAGAGAAAATTGATTTGCTAAGTGGAAAATATATAGAGAGAAAATATATAATATCGGATACTAATCCTGGTAAATATATATTAGAATGTATAATTTGTGCGAGGAAAATAGATATAAGATGGGTCTGTTCCCTGGCTTATCAAAAACAGAAGCTGTCTGGAGACGAGACAAGTAGGAGACAGGTCTTTAACGTTATAACAGAGAACAATTTTATATATGATGGGTAGATGTGGAGGTAACCAAGAACAATTTAGAAATTCTGCACAAATATTAAAACATAGCTGTCTGACTATCAAATGGCGGCGTAAGAACCACTTAAGAGCTATGCTCTAGCAATTTCCTTATCTCACTTCCCCCATCTTTCGTCCATCTCTCCCCCAGGCATCATTGATCAGGAGTTTGGTTGGTACTGACCTCTTCAGCCACCGTCACTTAGCTTAACGCAAATAACCGCATTTTGGGTGATTGCTAGCTAGCTATTTCCAATCTCAATCCAGTATTGAACGTACGGCCACAAGAGGTGGTCACGTTAACAGACAACGAGGAGGTGCTGGTAATAGGAAGAATGCTAAGGATGGAGGTCATATTGAGGGCGGAAAAGGTCCGCCTCACCCACTTAAAAAAAGAAGAAAATTTTAGCCAGTTGGAGAACTTGGATTGAGATGACAAAAACGGCGTTTGGAAAATTAAATGAAACTGAGTGGCTTGAAAATCTGGCACATCAAAAGGGCGCCCTGGAACAGATATCGAGTTGCAGAAAATATATGTGGTTGACGAGAGGGGTTCTGTGTCTAATGGACACAAACCTCGAGATAACTGACAGAGAAACAGATAAGAGAGAGAGTTGTTTCCCCGTACAGATTGTATCCTTGTTGAGGATAATATCCCGAGTAAAATTACTTAGGAAGCTGTATCACTAAGATGTATAGATCCATTGTTCAGGAGTCACGGCGCATTCTCTTTGCGATGAGTACTATTTGGTGTTGTGAAGTTGCCTGCTCGAAATAAAGTCAACAGATAATGATAATGCGGTGCTTGAAGAATTTAAGAATCACTTGATTATCCTCGTGGTTTTTCTAGAATCTGGGACGGAAGAGAATGAAATTTATTGTACGGGACAAACAATTGTAACACACCACCAACTTATACATGCCTGGTTGGACAGTTGTGCTAGATATGACAAACAAAATGAAATATTTCCCTTTGATGATAGAACATTGGGTATAATGTAAGGGTGGTACAGTATAATGTAAGGATAGTACAGTATAATGTAACGGTGGTACAATATAATGTAAGGGTGGTACAATATAATGTAAGGATAGTACAGTATAATGTAAAGGTGGTACAGTATAATGTAAAGGTAGTACAGTATAGTGTAAGGGTGGTACAGTATAGTGTAAGGGTGGTAAAGTATAATGTAAGGATGGTACAGTATAATGTAAGTGTGGTACAGTATAATGTAAGGGTGATACAGTATAATGTAAGGATAGTACAGTATAATGTAACGGTGGTACAATATAATGTAAGGGTGGTACAATATAATGTAAGGATAGTACAGTATAATGTAAAGGTGGTACAATATAATGTAAAGATAGTACAGTATAGTGTAAGGGTGGTACAGTATAGTGTAAGGGTGGTACAGTATAATGTAAGGATAGTACAGTATAATGTAAGGGTGGTGTGTGTGTTCATCCATCACAAGTGATGATGATCATTTTTTACATCTACTTTTGAAAATTCCGCTAGAATTATATCCATTCCTAATAAGTGCGTAGAAGGCTAATAAGCCCTGTCCGAGCTGTAAATGTCATTGGACAGTTTGGGCATGGAATGACCACTGCAGATAGATTTTAGTCTATCCGTGACTTTCTATCTACTCGTCTCTGTTGAAGCTGCTGCATTTCTCCTCTTGTCAAAGGTTGATGCAACATTTTTGACTGTACAGCGTCATAAACATCTATTTTGTGCAAGTTCTTCCCATGTATCTAGGTCTATTTCATTGGCTTTCAGTGAGGTCTTTAACGAGTACTTGTATCGCTTCTTTTGGCCACCTTGAGATCGTGTACACTTCTCTAGCTCACCATAGAGATGTATCTTTGGCAGTACAGTAATGGTTGTACATTAAAATATAAGGGTGGCACAGTATACTGTAGGGGTGGCACAGTATAATTTACGGGTGGTAGAGTAGAATCTCAATATGAAAACTTGGTTTGAACCGATGAAATATCTATGTAATAATAGAAATGTGTTATATACAGTATAAACAATAAAGTATAAACAATAAAGTATAAACAATAAAGTATAAACAATAAAGTATAAACAATAAAGTATAAACAATATAAACAGCAGAATAAGCATTCTTATCTTATGTTTTTCATTATTATTGAATATTACACGCTCAGCAGATCTCTATTCAATCACTCATTTTTCATAGTAAGTCTACACGTTCATCTGATGCCCATTCAATCACTCATTTTTCATAGTTTTTTTGTTTGTTTTGCGTTCGCTCCATTGTAACCATCACGGATATCCGTGCGATTTCCGCCGGGAGCGTGATTACGTTGTGCCACCGTTATGCGCCTTGTAGGCCTAGCACATCCGATTTCGGCATGCCTTGACAATTCGGGTGGGCTACCCTTAGCCTGTGACAGCCTCTATATCTGTCTCCAGGCACGCGTAGTGTCGACTCTTCGCCCAGAAGATTTTTGCTCTCGTCTGACTCGCACGAGGTGTTCCACTGTCTATGAACTTGCCTCGTGTAATTGGGCGTGCTGTGCCTGTGCCCATTGGGTACTGAACCGTTTCTCATCCGTGAGCCTGGTTCCTTAGGGGAAGAACTCAACAGAGGAGTTGGACCCTTGCTCTTTCGTCCTCTTAGCCGAGGTGTCATTCACCGACATCGTGTACCCCTTGTCCAAGTTCGAGTCTCACACCACGCGTTTGAGAGCAAGGTGTTCTCGAGCTGAGCGTCCTTGTCCCAATAGCGCCTGAGCCCATCAGGTACTGAACCCTTTCTCTCTTCAAGTGTATTTCAGGTGTAGGAAAACCTGACAGTAGAGTTGGGCCAGGGCTTAATCGTTGTCCCTTTTGTGCCTGAGCCCATCGGATACGGAACCCTTTCTCTCTGCAAGTGTACTTCCGGTATAGGAAACCTTGACAGTAGAGTTGGGCCAGGACTAACTTCGTTGTCCCTTTCTTGCCTAAGCCCATCGGGTACAGAACCCTTTCTCTTCGCGAGCATATTTCCGGTTTAGGAAGGCTGGACATTAGAGTTGGATTAGGTCTTCTTGCTTTACCAAACGCCAATGAATGGGTCTGGGTCTCTGCCTGTAAGGAACACAGGTAACTAGAAGCTCGTCTCGAGCTGACGGAGCTTGTAGTTCCCCTTTCCTAGGGACTTTTCACTTTCTATGTGCAGTTCACGCTACCCTCTAGCGCTGTTCTGCCCTTTCATTGTTTCATTGTACTCGGTATGAAATCTATTTGTCTCTCGCCATGCATCTACCTTTACGTGCATTTTACATTGGCCGCCCCTCCAATGTTCGGACTGGACTGACTAGCTTCACTGTATGTCGACAGTGTCGCTATATGTGGTGATGCTGGTGGTGTCGGAGATATTGTCTGTCTCTTGTGCAGTCAAATCTCTTTCCATCTGCTACCTCGACATTCTCGGACACGATCCCCAAATGATTTGGCCAGAATCAGCTCGAGCTGCTGTATTTCTGTTTCCAGGGTGCACCGCGTGGAGGTACATTTGGGAGCTTGGTTATCTGCTAACCCTGGGTCCGCCTAGAGCAATGCGTTCCCTTTACACCCCATCTTTCATAGTAAGTCTACACGTCCAATCACTCATCTTTCATATTAAGTCTGCACGTTCAGGTGACATATATCCAATCAATCATCTCTTACACCATCCAAACATCCAGAATGACACTTACTTACTCATTATTTAGTTCATGTATGACACTTACTCACAATTTAGTTCAGGTATGACATTCACTAATTAATTCACGGTAATTTTAATTACCACACAATTGTGTTAATCCCACTATTTCACTTACTGCATACTTCATTAGTTCCTGTTTGTCGTGACATTTTCTACCTAACTCACTGGCTCCCCTGTTACGTTCATTAATTCATTTTTCAATGATATTTATTTATGTTTTGGTTACATAGATTAATCATGTTTATTGAGTGCGACCGCTAGCAATTAATTAGTTTCGTAGACAGTTTTCAAAGGTCGTTGCAGGAGAGAATCCTTTACCTGTACACGGTAACCAGTTCTTGCAATGCTGTTGTAATGGAAATTTAATTTTCATTTCGTGAGCTCTGGTTTTTCAAAGTTTTCATGTCCTTCTGTGACTTGCTGGTTCTCTCGAGGGAAAGGACATAATCAATATTCGTGTGGCATGCATCTGGGAGAAGAGAGCTCAATGTCAGACTCTATTTCTGCTAGTTATCCAAGTTCTGTCTTTCATACATTCTTCCTCTTCTTTCTATTCCATACTATCTCATTTCTCTTCTTCCGTATTTCTTCTCAAACTCCTGCTGATTCACAGGATGTAATCCTGACAACGGAACGAATTGTGTCAGTGCGTATAGCGTTGATGCGATATCTGCGCTTCTCGACCTGATACATCCAACTTCAGAAAGAGACTCTTACAAATATTCTCCTTGTAAATATTTTATAAATGTATTTCCAGTCAGCATTTGTGTAATAAACTTCTAATTCTTCTTCTTTAGTGTTCATTCTGAAATTCCAGCTGGATTTTTCTTGTGTAGCAGGACAATAGTCCTACTAGATTTTCAGCAGGATTTAGTCCAGAGAATTGAAATGCTACGCCGCTTTATTTGCGCCGATGGTCCGATACATCTGTCTTCGGCGGTGACTTTTATCTCAACGCACATTTTTTAAATACCTACATCAATGTCTGCCGACATGATTATTTATTTGGTCAAAAATGACATTACATGAAACAGCCACGGTTGGAAGAAGCAGAGGGGGTTAAAGAAAATCATGGACAGACATCAAGGACTGGACAGGGTAAGAATTTGTATCACTGACGAGACATGAATGGCAGGGGACATCATGTTGATGTATCAAATGTGTTGTCTTATACGATCCTGATGGTTTCTGGATTTATTGGTCAGTGATTTTTTAAAATATTGCTATGTCGATTAGTGTGCCATTTCCAATGAATTGTTCCAAATCCCATGTCTATTATTGTACTATTTTCTGTAATTTAATCTTCAATATCTCATGTCTATTAATATGCCATGTCCTGCAATTTTATCTTGCATATCTCACGTCTATTAATTTTTCATTGTTCTTCTCCACTTTATTAACACTATCAATATGCTCTTCTCTGTCTGTAATACCAGTCTGTTTTTGTGACAATCTTTACTTCATCATGGCCCACCCACCTCCTTGATAAAGTTACTCCTCACATGGAATGTTTCAATCCTCCTCTTGCTGGTTCTCCTATACTTCTCCCTTCAAAATCCAATACCTCACGTGACATCCTGGCTTGATGTGCCCAAAGGGACATAATCAAATGGACTCGAGCAGCAAAATGTTGGCACGCGCAGACATCCTGAACCAGGGTGATGTCAAACTGAGGGGAAACAACGGAATTTGTTTACTGCAATCAGAAATGTACTATATTTTGTTAGCAAACAATCGTTGTTTACTGATACTTTGACAGGGTCAGTTATTTGAAAATGTAATCAAATAACGACTAAAATCAAGACTTAAATCAAGACAAGTATTGTGGTAGTTAGTGTCATCGCGTACTTCTTCCTCAGCGTTCATTCTCAAACTCCCGCTGGATCTCTCTCGTAGTAGGACAATGGCCGTACTAGATTTCCAGCAGAATTAGTCCAGGGAATGAATATGCGTTGTGTCGCTTTTTTATTTCACCAACGAGCGATACATCCGTTTTCGGCGGTATAACATTGTTGAAACACGCAAACAGGACATTTTTGAAATATAAATTATATTAGCTTGTTCGACCGGGTGTTGACAGGGTCCGACAGGGGAGCAAAGTATCAATAGCACTGTTTACCTTCCATGCATGTCGAATAAGATGACTAAGGATGTATTAGGGTGTATTTAATTGTCCTATCCATTTAGCGTTAAAGTGATCCAGAAGCAATGCTGAAGGCGGATGTGCCGGTCCGAAAGGCGCAGATATCATAGCTAAGCTACAAACCACATCATACACATTCCGGTGACCGGACACCACCCTGATAGTCTTCAGGAGGTTGAGAATATACGCAGAAGACGAAGAAGAATTGTATTACTTTTTTTTCTATCTCCTGTGGAGCATAGGGTTACAGCCGCGCTCTCTATCGATGTATATGTTGAATTCTTTAACTATTTCCAAGAGGTCAATTAACGTGCTCTGCTCGAACTAATCATCTGAGACCATAGCGAAATAATCACCACAACCGTGACCTCCGTTCTTTCTTGTGGTTAAAAGCTCTGATAAAACTAAATGGGACTAACGTCACCGTTGAGAGTAGTGTACCTCCCCTAAAAGTAGTGCTTACGTAGAACACAATTTTGGTAAGCTTTACAATGAACCCTTAGACTATCAGACTAATACGAAACGTTTTTAACGTTTCAACCCTACGTTTTTATTGAAGAAAATACAAGACTACAGTAAAAAACAGTAAAAATAATGGTATTATCACAAAATCACTAGAAGGCAGAAATTTAACAGCAGATTCATCCAAGTTAAAAATAGCGTGTGTGTACACACGAGAATTGTCAGAGAGAAGCGCATTACAAAAAATATATGGGAAAACAAAACGGAATAGAATAAGTGTAACTGAAAACCAAAATGAACAATGATACAACAAAAGGCCATACTCTCCAATATCTGTACATGAATGTTACTTCTTACCTTAAAAGGCTCTTGTTACTTAATCAAACTTTTTATCTCAATGCCAACCAGGGATTGATGTACCCAGTTTTTATCTCAATGTTAACCAGGGATTGATGTACCCAGTTTTTATCTCAATGTTAACCAGGGATTGATGTACCCAGTTTTTATCTCAATGTTAACCAGGGATTGATGTACCCAGTTTTTATCTCAATGTTAACCAGGGATTGATGTACCCAGTTTTTATCTCAATGCCAACCAGGGATTGATGCACCCAGTTTTTATCTCAATGTCAACCAGGGATTGATGTACCCAGTTTTTATCTCAATGCCAACCAGGGATTGATGTACCCAGTTTTTATCTCAATGTCAACCAGGGATTGAATCATCCAGTTTTTATCTCAATGTTAACCAGGGATTGATGTACCCAGTTTTTATCTCAATGTTAACCAGGGATTGATTCATCCAGTTTTTATCTCAATGTTAACCAGGGATTGATGTACCCAGTTTTTATCTCAATGTTAACCAGGGATTGATTCATCCAGTTTTTATCTCAATGTTAACCAGGGATTGATGTACCCAGTTTTTATCTCAATGTTAAGCAGGGATTGATGTACCCAGTTTTTATCTCAATGCCAACCAGGGATTGATTCATCCAGTTTTTATCTCAATGTTAACCAGCGATTGATGTACCCAGTTTTTATCTCAATGTCAACCAGGGATTGATGTACCCAGTTTTTATCTCAATGTCAACCAGGGATTGATTCATCCAGTTTTTATCTCAATGTTAACCAGGGATTGATGTACCCAGTTTTTATCTCAATGTTAACCAGGGATTGATGTACCCAGTTTTTATCTCAATGTTAACCAGGGATTGATGTACCCAGTTTTTATCTCAATGCCAACCAGGGATTGATGTACCCAGTTTTTATCTCAATGTCAACCAGGGATTGATTCATCCAGTTTTTATCTAGATGTTAACCAGGGATTGATGTACCCAGTTTTTATCTCAATGTTAACCAGGGATTGATTCATCCAGTTTTTATCTCAATGTCAACCAGGGATTGATGTACCCAGTTTTTATCTCAATGCCAACCAGGGATTGATGCACCCAGTTTTTATCTCAATGTCAACCAGGGATTGATGTACCCAGTTTTTATCTCAATGCCAACCAGGGATTGATGTACCCAGTTTTTATCTCAATGTTAACTAGGGATTGATGTACCCAGTTTTTATCTCAATGTTAACCAGGGATTGATGTACCCAGTTTTTATCTCAATGCCAACCAGGGATTGATGTACCCAGTTTTTATCTCAATGTCAACCAATGATTGATGTACCCAGTTTTTATCTCAATGTCAACCAGGGATTGATTCATCCAGTTTTTATCTCAATGTTAACCAGGAATTGATGTACCCAGTTTTTATCTCAATGTTAACCAGGGATTGATTCATCCAGTTTTTATCTCAATGTCAACCAGGGATTGATGTACCCAGTTTTTATCTCAATGTTAACCAGGGATTGATGTACCCAGTTTTTATCTCAATGTCAACCAGGGATTGAATCATCCAGTTTTTATCTCAATGTTAACCAGGGATTGATGTACCCAGTTTTTATCTCAATGTTAACCAGGGATTGATTCATCCAGTTTTTATCTCAATGTTAACCAGGGATTGATGTACCCAGTTTTTATCTCAATGTTAACCAGGGATTGATTCATCCAGTTTTTATCTCAATGTTAACCAGGGATTGATGTACCCAGTTTTTATCTCAATGTTAAGCAGGGATTGATGTACCCAGTTTTTATCTCAATGCCAACCAGGGATTGATTCATCCAGTTTTTATCTCAATGTTAACCAGGGATTGATGTACCCAGTTTTTATCTCAATGTCAACCAGGGATTGATTCATCCAGTTTTTATCTCAATGTTAACCAGGGATTGATGTACCCAGTTTTTATCTCAATGTTAACCAGGGATTGATGTACCCAGTTTTTATCTCAATGTTAACCAGGGATTGATGTACCCAGTTTTTATCTCAATGCCAACCAGGGATTGATGTACCCAGTTTTTATCTCAATGTTAACCAGGGATTGATGTACCCAGTTTTTATCTCAATGTCAACCAGGGATTGATGTACCCAGTTTTTATCTCAATGTCAACCAGGGATTGATGTACCCAGTTTTTATCTCAATGTCAACCAGGGATTGATTCATCCAGTTTTTATCTCAATGCCAACCAGGGATTGATGTACCCAGTTTTTATCTCAATGTTAACCAGGGATTGATGTACCCAGTTTTTATCTCAATGTCAACCAGGGATTGATGTACCCAGTTTTTATCTCAATGCCAACCAGGGATTGATGTACCCAGTTTTTATCTCAATGTTAACCAGGGATTGATGTACCCAGTTTTTATCTCAATGTCAACCAGGGATTGATGTACCCAGTTTTTATCTCAATGCCAACCAGGGATTGATGTACCCAGTTTTTATCTCAATGTTAACCAGGGATTGATGTACCCAGTTTTTATCTCAATGCCAACCAGGGATTGATGTACCCAGTTTTTATCTCAATGTCAACCAATGATTGATGTACCCAGTTTTTATCTCAATGTCAACCAGGGATTGATTCATCCAGTTTTTATCTCAATGTTAACCAGGAATTGATGTACCCAGTTTTTATCTCAATGTTAACCAGGGATTGATTCATCCAGTTTTTATCTCAATGTCAACCAGGGATTGATGTACCCAGTTTTTATCTCAATGTTAACCAGGGATTGATGTACCCAGTTTTTATCTCAATGTCAACCAGGGATTGAATCATCCAGTTTTTATCTCAATGTTAACCAGGGATTGATGTACCCAGTTTTTATCTCAATGTTAACCAGGGATTGATTCATCCAGTTTTTATCTCAATGTTAACCAGGGATTGATGTACCCAGTTTTTATCTCAATGTTAACCAGGGATTGATTCATCCAGTTTTTATCTCAATGTTAACCAGGGATTGATGTACCCAGTTTTTATCTCAATGTTAAGCAGGGATTGATGTACCCAGTTTTTATCTCAATGCCAACCAGGGATTGATTCATCCAGTTTTTATCTCAATGTTAACCAGGGATTGATGTACCCAGTTTTTATCTCAATGTCAACCAGGGATTGATGTACCCAGTTTTTATCTCAATGTCAACCAGGGATTGATTCATCCAGTTTTTATCTCAATGTTAACCAGGGATTGATGTACCCAGTTTTTATCTCAATGTTAACCAGGGATTGATGTACCCAGTTTTTATCTCAATGTTAACCAGGGATTGATGTACCCAGTTTTTATCTCAATGCCAACCAGGGATTGATGTACCCAGTTTTTATCTCAATGTTAACCAGGGATTGATGTACCCAGTTTTTATCTCAATGTCAACCAGGGATTGATGTACCCAGTTTTTATCTCAATGTCAACCAGGGATTGATGTACCCAGTTTTTATCTCAATGTCAACCAGGGATTGATTCATCCAGTTTTTATCTCAATGCCAACCAGGGATTGATGTACCCAGTTTTTATCTCAATGTTAACCAGGGATTGATGTACCCAGTTTTTATCTCAATGTCAACCAGGGATTGATGTACCCAGTTTTTATCTCAATGCCAACCAGGGATTGATGTACCCAGTTTTTATCTCAATGTTAACCAGGGATTGATGTACCCAGTTTTTATCTCAATGTCAACCAGGGATTGATTCATCCAGTTTTTATCTCAATGTCAATGATGGATTGATGTACCCAGTTTTTATCTGAATGCCAATCAGGGATTGCTGTATTTTATTTCACAGCTCGCATTTCCATATCAACTCTGGCCACATCCGACGCACAATTGACGAGAGACGTTCATTGATAAATATCTTGAGTTTTCAAGTGAATTCTGAATCGCATGTATTGTCTGAAGACATAAAACAACATTCACATTAAAATTAAACTATCTAATTTTGTTTCCATAAAAGAAATCAATCTCGTAAACAGAGAAAGACATTTTAAAAATTATTTTAGCATTTCATGTTGAACTATCTTCTACAAGACTGCTACATAATATGGCATGACCACATCACGCCTAAGCTGTCATTTGTTAGATGAAAACGCGCGTCTAATCATATTCACACAAAAAAAACGTGTATTTAAATCGTGTGTCATGTTATATATTTATAACCCTGTCTCTATGGCGAAATTTGTTATATATACCAGGTCAGGAAGGTTTTATTTTATTGATCCCAAGTTCAGAATGGTTTTATGTGAACTTTTATGTTTGATTATTGTATTTTATAGGGAAGAGAAATTATAGTTAGGTTGTGCTGTAGAGAGCTACAGTTAAGTTGTGCTACAGAGAGCTACAGTTAAGTTGTGCTGCAGAGAACTATAAGAAAGTCGAACACTTAAAGAATCAGATTAAATATATTTTTACAAATCGATACAGATAAGCAGAAATTAACGTTTAGACCAAAATGCATTTATCAAGATAACCAGATGCTTAAAGATCAGTGGAGAGCGGGGAGATTAGGATGTACAATACATCGAATGCGGTGACGTAGGAATCTACATCGAATGCGGTGACGTAGGAATCTACATCTAATGCGGTGACGTAGGACTCTACATCTAATGCGGTGACGTAGGACTCTACATCTAATGCGGTGAGGCAGACATCTAAATCGAATGCGGTGATGTAGGAATCTACATGGAAGTTGGTGACTTGAGCAACTATATCGAGTGTGATGACGTAGAAATCTACATCGAATGTGATGACGTAGGCAACTACATCAAATGCGGTAATGTAGACAACTACATCAAATGCGGTAATGTAGACAACTACATCAAATGCGGTAATGTAGACAACTACATCAAATGCGGTAATGTAGACAACTACATCAAATGCGGTAATGTAGACAACTACATCAAATGCGGTAATGTAGACAACTACATCAAATGCGGTAATGTAGACAACTACATCAAATGCGGTAATGTAGACAACTACATCAAATGCGGTAATGTAGACAACTACATCAAATGCGGTAATGTAGACAACTACATCAAATGCGGTAATGTAGACAACTACATCAAATGCGGTAATGTAGACAACTACATCAAATGCGGTAATGTAGACAACTACATCAAATGCGGTAATGTAGATAACTACATCAAGTTCTGTGATATAAAAGAACTGTATAGATTGTGGCGACATACAGCTATATTGTCCTATAAGATAGTACGAGAACAATACAAAAATATCTTCAGAAAACTACATCAAGTTACATGTCAAGATAAATTACCAATTACGATGAAAATCAAGTCCAACATCTTTTCAAAGATTTTCAATCCCTGGTATCTGTAATTTTTGAAAATTGTTAATTTTATGTTGGACAATATGTCGAGTGTATATTGAGGTGGTTTCAGCTTCCGCAAGGGCAGTTGTTTATGTTGCAGGTTTTTTATTGGTCATGATGATTACGCAGTGTGCACCCGTTCTAAGAAGAAAATTGGTGATCTGATGGTGTCTGTGATGGCCAGTAACAGATTGGACTACAGTAAAACTATGATCCAGTCTGCAAGAGAGGTAGATGGTACCTAGTGGGGTCTTTGGTTGTCAATAACAGATGGGGCCATAGTAAAACAGTCAAAATGACTCAAAATTGTGGCGACGTTGTTTATTTTTAATGGCAGGAAGGCGCAGATATCCTAGTCGGTATGTAAAACACAACGTAATCTGTTCCCTAGACAATGTTCTATTGTTGTTTGTTTGAGAGCCGCAGGAATACGAACGATTAGCTCTTACTTCCTATGTGCAGTAGGGTGATTTTTCTTAGCATTCTTTCATACGCAGGAAACTTCAGCTTTCAGCTTAGTGCAATGTCTATTTAGGGAGTCTTCTACTCAAAGTGGGTCTATAATTGTATAAATGACATGCTACAAAATTTCTATAAGAGAGCCTCGATATAACGGCATATAATCTACTAAGGTTTCCTGTTGCTTGGGTGATTTGTCGAGTGGGTCATTGGTAGGGCCCACAGACGCAACCGCATGCTTAAACTACGTTATATTAATAGACATGAGTAGAAATACAAGCACAGAATAGCAAGAAGATGTTTGTTGTCTTTTTTAAACTGTATATACAGGATTTGGAAGATCAATGATGTACTTTAGAGGCAGGCTGTATATAGAGGATTTGGAAGATAAATGATGTACTCTAGAGGCAGGCTGTATATAGAGGATTTGGAAGATGAATGATGTACTTTAGAGGCAGGCTGTATATACAGGATTTGGAAGATGAATGATGTACTTTAGAGGCAGGCTGTATATAGAGGATTTGGAAGATGAATGATGTACTTTAGAGACAGGCTGTATATACAGGATTTGGAAGATGAATGATGTACTTTAGAGACAGGCTGTATATAGAGGGTTTTGAAGATCAATGATGTACTCTAGAGGCAGGCTGTATATAGAGGGTTTTGAAGATCAATGATGTACTCTAGGGGCAGGCTGTATATAGAGGGTTTTGAAGATCAATGATGTACTTTAGAGGCAGGCTGTATATAGAGGGTTTTGAAGATCAATGGTGTACTCTAGGGGCAGGCTGTATATAGAGGGTTTTGAAGATCAATGATGTACTTTAGAGGCAGGCTGTATATAGAGGGTTTTGAAGATCAATGATGTACTCTAGAGGCAGGCTGTATATAGAGGGTTTTGAAGATCAATGGTGTACTCTAGGGGCAGGCTGTATATAGAGGGTTTTGAAGATCAATGATGTACTCTAGAGGCAGACTGTATATAGAGGGTTTTGAAGATCATTGATGTACTCTAGGGGCAGGCTGTATATAGAGGGTTTTGAAGATCAATGATGTACTTTAGAGGCAGGCTGTATATAGAGGGTTTTGAAGATCAATGATGTACTTTAGAGGCAGGCTGTATATAGTGGGTTTTGAAGATCAATGATGTACTTTAGAGGCAGGCTGTATATAGAGGGTTTTGAAGATCAATGATGTACTCTAGATGCAGGCTGTATATAGAGGGTTTTGAAGATCAATGATGTACTCTAGGGGCAGGCTGTATATAGAGGTTTGGAAGATGAATGATGTACTTTAGAGACAGGTTGTATATAGAGGATTTGGAAGTTAAACAATAATGAATGTATGTATTGAACCTGCAATAAACACATAAATAATAATGGATTTATGCATGAAGATGATTATGAAACAATCCCTGTAGCAGTAAGGAGGTAGCTCTGGACACATGATGATGATGAAACAATCCCTGCAGCAGTGAGCAGGTAACTCCTGACAGCACATACCGTATCTGACAAAAGTACAGGTTCTTCTCTGTTGCGTAACTGTGGCGACACCGTGACTCGCATAATATTATCTCAAAGACATAGTCGTGTTAGAGAACTTTATGAATGCATCTTTAGTCCCCAGAACGGATGCACTCATATCGCCAGTATTCTATGATTACCACGTCAAGCCAGTAGCGCAGCATTCACTTCTACATCAACTGCTTCATAAATCTTATGTCAGATCTGTTAACCTGTCCGCAGTGATGGCACTTCTGGCATTTCACATCATATAGGAGTCTGACATTTCACATCATATAGGAGTCTGGCATTTCACATCATATAGGAGTCTGGCATTTCATATCATATAGGAGTCTGGCATTTCACATCATATAGTAGTCTGACATTTCACATCATATAGTAGTCTGACATTTCACATCATATAGTAGTCTGACATTTCACATCATATAGTAGTCTGATATTTCACATCATATAGGAGTCTGACATTTCACATCATATAGGAGTCTGGCATTTCACATCATATAGGAGTCTGACATTTCACATCATTTATGAGTCTGACATTTCACATCATATAGGAGTCTGGCATTTCACATCATATAGGAGTCTGGCATTTCACATCATATAGGAGTCTGGCATTTCACATCATATAGGTGTCTGGCATTTCACATCATATAGGAGTCTGGCATTTCACATCATATAGGAGTCTGACATTTCACATCATATAGGAGTCTGACATTTCACATCACATAGGAGTCTGGAACATATAGGAGTCTGACATTTCACATCATATAGAAGTTTGGCACATATAGGAGTCTGACATTTCACATCATATAGGAGTCTGGGACATATAGGAGTCTGACATTTCACATCATAAATGAGTCTGAAATTTCACATCATATAGTAGTCTGACATTTCACATCATATATGAGTCTGACATTTCACATCATATGGGAGTCTGACATTTCACATCATATAGGAGTCTGATATTTCACATCATATATAAGTCTGTCATTTCACATCATATGGGAGTCTGACATTTCACATCATATAGGAGTCTGGCACATATAGGAATCTGACATTTCACATCATATAGGAGTCTGGCACATATAGGAGTCTGACATTTCACATCATATAGGAGTCTGACATTTCACATCATATATGAGTCTGAAATTTCACATCATATAGTAGTCTGACATTTCATATCATATAGGAGTCTTGCACATATAGGAGTCTGAAATTTCACATCATATAGATGTCTGGCACATATAGGAGTCTGACATTTCACATCATATAGGAGTCTGACATTTCACATCATATATGAGTCTGACATTTCACATCATATAGGAGTCTGATATTTCACATCATATATGAGTCTGACATTTCACATCATATGGGAGTCTGACATTTCACATCATATAGGAGTCTGGCACATATAGGAATCTGACATTTCACATCATATGGGAGTCTGGCACATATAGGAGTCTGACATTTCACATCATATAGGAGTCTGGGACATATAGGAGTCTGACATTTCACATCATATAGGAGTCTGACATTTCACATCATATATGAGTCTGACATTTCACATCATATAGTAGTCTGACATTTCACATCATATATGAGTCTGACATTTCACATCATATGGGAGTCTGACATTTCACATCATATATGAGTCTGACATTTCACATCATATATGAGTCTGACATTTCACATCATATATGAGTCTGACATTTCACATCATATGATAGTCTGACATTTCACATCATATGGGAGTCTGACATTTCACATAATATAGGAGTCAGACATTTCACATCATATAGGAGTCTGGCACATATAGGAGTCAGACATTTCACATCATATAGGAGTCTGGGACATATAGGAGTCTGACATTTCACATCATATGGGAGTCTGACATTTCACATCATATGGGAGTCTGACACAAAAAATAAGGTTATAATGTTTGCTATTCTACTTCTCTTCCTCATCCATGGGGATTATATGATAGAAGCCAAAACTCAGAAATTGAGAGAAGATGTTACATTGATATTTCCACAGGTGACAAGATAGGACATTCCCATAGTCGCTTCCTGTGACATGCATGGAAAGAAGACAGTGGTCCTACTCTTTACACCCTGACTAGAAGTCACATCTCCTTATTTCTAAAATGGTGGAATGTATGTATTGAACATGTCATAAACAGTTAAACAATTTATGTATCGAACCTGCCCAGAACTGTATAAATATGTGATCTTTCTGTATCGAAATCGACTTGAAAAATAAAGAAAATACTACTTTCAATATCGATATCGCCCTCAGCAGTACATAAGTGACCGCTTCATGTTGTAAACAGTTTGTGACATATTTCTCTGCTCTAAGATTGTGTCAGTTCGTCCCCTCCCGATCTTTTTTCATCACCCAAAGGAAATCAGATCTGGGACCCTAAGAAAAATCATCCGGGTTTCTCTCAAAGTCCGGACTCCATAAATCCTAATTACTATAACCTCCCTTATCCGTCTCTCTCAATCCATTCTGTTTCTGTTGGAAGATAGTTGACGATGGAATGAAATTTCATCCCTAGAGAAACGGACACTTTTTCAGATGTTTTCTAACCATACTGATTCATTTCTGGAACCAATTTTCCAGAACTTTTAAGGTTTATTTCTTTCAGATTTTATTTTCATTTTGTGAACTGGCCTTTTATTGAAAAAAATTGTGAATGTCGCATGTCTGACGTTAATTTAATAGTTTACCTGATCACTCTTTGACATTCTATGTTAAACGTTCCTATCCAATACTAAGTCTCAAGAAGCGCTCAATAGGAGTAGAGGATAGACTCCATTGTATTCGAGTTTCCCCATAATGGCGTCTTTCTCAGGAAAGCGGCACACCGCTTGCCGATAGTACAACTAATACCGGGTAACGACACAACTCCACCTAGTATCTCCACAGGGATCTCCAAAAACTCCAATGTAAACAAGGCGATTCAATCTCATGAACACTTGATATCAGTGTGAACAACTTAACCACTACAGTTCAGAGATACAGAGATACATATATGTTTTAACCTGTTCAATTACTGTATGAAAGTTCATCAGTTGCGCTGAAGCACTTATTTCGGTTGGTAGTTGGTACAGGTGATTCTGGGACGAAACTGGAATGGGCGACCAGGCCGCCGTCCCGGTTAGCGGTGACTAAAGCAATATCCTGGAAAAACTAAATGCATTTAGTTAATCTAGGTCTGGAGTCGGCCTGTACATGGTGTAATAATGCCCTGTTTTAGCGCCGATGCTTATAGGGCATATTGTTCGTTCCTTATTTCCTATGTGGAGCGCTAGGCCGTGTGGTTAGAACGCTATCTATCTATCTATCTATCTATCTATCTATCTATCTATCTATCTATCTATCTATCTATCTATCTATCTGTCTGTCTGTCTGTCTGTCTGTCTGTCTGTCTGTCTGTCTGTCTGTCTGCCTGCCTGCCTGCCTGCCTGCCTGCCTGCCTGCCTGCCTGCCTGCTTGCCTGCCTGCCTGCCTGCCTGTCTCTATCTCTGTCTGTCTGTCTGGCTACCTGCCTGCCTGTCTGTCTATCTTTTCTATGCTTGTGCTGTCAAGTGTAGCAGTATTGAATGACGTTCAGTTTTCAGTCTATGACACGTTTGGTCACTTGAACTGCCGCAACATTGTGTCGTCTCAGAATGTCGGTAACTCCTTCAATCCACCATCTTCCTGGCCTTCCTCTGTATCTAATTACATAAAAATAGTACTTACGTAAAACACAGTCGCTTAGCTTTACAAAATCACCAGCTATGTAATTGAGTTCACACTGAATGTGTAATGTAAACACACGGTGTACAGTATATATATATGCCTACATGCATACTTGCTTTGATGGTGCACTCTTTTAGACCGTAATAACCTGTCCATCTCGTGATATTTCTCTCCCAATTGTGTATCTGCTTGCTTGTTGCTGGTTTCCATCGACTCTACCCTCAAGGAAAGTCTTCAACAAGATCTCTTGTTTTTAATATGTCCAAAATGCTTAATTTATTTTGATGTTGATTAATTTGGGTTTTTATTTCATTTAATAGTTTTTTTTTCATAGGAAGTGTTGTTAGAATCTCTTTATTTTCTCCACTGGGTTAGTGTATAACGGTCTTGCAAGATATTTTCCAATGGCTATGCTGTCTGTTCATATGAACACAGAAGTGATGGAACCAGTCTTTATCTATTTAGTCTTTGTCTATATGTGGCTGTTTAGTCTGCTTTGTTCTGTCCTGGTGCTGAAGATAATAACTTGCTCAGCTCTGTCAAGATAGGGATGTTGTCTTTTTGGTGGTCGACTTTCCTAATAGATTTGATTAGGTTCCTTTTTTCTTCGAATGAGATTTCTGGATCTTTGTTTTTCCGGTGTTTCTCCATCTTTTGCTACATATCTGCCTCTTCATTTCCTGGTTTGCACAGTGGGATGTTATCAACTGTAGTGGGTACCCTTCTTTGTACACAGGTGGCAGGTTGTCGATATCCCCAACCTTCCCCAACTTTCTTTAGTCCTCTTCCACTATATTCTTGAAAAGAAGAGTGGTCATATTTTTTGCACCCTGGACTAGATAAAAGTCAAAGGTTGCCACATGAGCGGTGCATCTGGAAAATAATTATAATTTGTGACGTGCCACATAGCCGCAGAGATGGACAATTAGCAGCTGCGTTTTCGTTAATGCAAACCTTATGTCATTCTTAATATTTAATCGGAATTTTGTCTTAAGACTTGGTGATCCGCTTCGTCTTCATCGGCGTTCATTCTCAAACTTCCGCTGAATCTCTCTTCTTGCAGGACAACGGTGGTACTAGATTTCCAGCAGGCTGTAGTCCAGAGAATAGAGATGATTTATATAGTCGTTTTATCTGCGCCAATGGCCCGAGACATCCATCTTTTGTATTAGTGAGTAGCTAAAAATTACAACTTCCATTCATCAGCTGTGCCGATAAAGGTAAATTAAACACGCGGTAGTGAAACTGTGCTAATCAACACACACAAAAAAAAACACATAGAATTTAACATTTCGACCGAAAGGTCTTTATAAACAACACAACATAGCTGCTGACGATTAAAGTCTTATGATGGCTTCTAGGTACATTAGTACACGGCCTCAAAACTCAAGGACATAATAAGTTAGTTAACGGTATGCCATAACAAAAGGATGTTTGATACATCATGAAAATTGATTAAATCAACGGTCGAGAAACCAGAGGACAACATAGATGAAAACAATTATGAAAGTTCAATTCTATGGCACAAGAAAACGTTATTATTCGAACATTGAATGTTTATGAAAAGCTGCGATCGCTTACACATATCACATGATTGTGATGTTTTATCCTGTTTCAGAACTGCTCATATCCGTTAAGACACATCTCCCAGTATTAATATCACAAATGGCGCATTTATTACAATATTGACCTTCTGGTTACACACATTTTTCCTTGGTAATTTCCTTCTTCAATCCTCTCTGATCTCTTTATTTCTGTGCCTTTGTTCATACGAAATCTTTTTTTTCTTAATCTCTTCTAATATTACATTCTCTTTCTTTTACTCCTTTCTATTAATTTCCTCTCCTTTGCCCCTCTTTTCGCCCTTAATTTTTACCATTTTCCTGTATTCTTTCAAATTAATTTCCTCTCGATCTTTGTTGCTTCCTGACGCTTTCTTCTCTTCATCTCTTCTTCTCTTCTCTTCACCCTGTAACATCAATAATATTATCACTTCTCCTCACCGCTACTTGCTGTTCTCAATTAAGAATGTGCTTCTCCGTGTTTCCATTTTACCTCCTGAGACCGTCACAAATAATTATGCTTGCAAGTCTCATTGGCATCAGTAGAGTGATGTCTTGTGACAATACTAGCTGCAATATTGCAATGAATTTGTGCTAAACCAATCAAAAGTCACTCTAGCTGAGGGCTGTGTCAACGTTTAGGACTTGCATGTCGACGTAATGCCAAGAGTTAATTATCTCTAACGATAACATGGGAATGTTAAAATCACTGGTTGTTGGGATGACTGGACAATATACGAGGGTTTGATATTCGTCTGTGTGTTGCTAGGGCTCCAGAGGAGTGCAAAGAATAGCAACACTGTTTACCTTCCATGCATATCGTAAGAGTCCAGTAAGGAGGTTATGAGGGGGAGATGGCTGTCTCATCCTATATAGGGTCAGTGACCCAAAGCCTTGCTGAAGACGGATGTGTCAGGTCGAAAGGCGCAGTTATCGCAGCAATGCTTTAAACCATGACACAACTTATTCCGTTCTCCGGACTTCATCATGCTAATCTGCAGGAGTTTGAGAACGAACGCAGAAGAAGAACTGTGACCATCGATAAATAAGACTGGTGAGATAAATTGGGAATCATCCTTCTAAGATGACGTATTTGATTTTTTCCCATGATTTTCATTGATTGTCGCTACAAAGTGTACCCAGAGTGTCGCTACAAAGTGTACCCAGAGTGTCTCTACAAAGTATACCCAGAGTGTCGCTACAAAGTGTACCCAGAGTGTCGCTACAAAGCGTACCCAGAGTGTCGCTACAAAGTGTACCCAGAGTGTCGCTACAAAGTGTACCCAGAGTGATCAATGGGAACCATGGGATGAGTTAATTGCAGCACTTTAACAAGTGTATCCCAGTAATCCAGCAGCACTTTAACAGGAGTACCCCAGTAGTCCAGCAGGACTTTAACAGGAGTACCCCAGTAATCCAGCAGGACTTTAACAGGAGTACCCCAGTAATCCAGCATGAATTTAACAGGAGTACCCCAGTTCTTCTTCTTCATCGTTCTTCAGTCAGATATCAGGTTACAGCACCAATAGCTTCAATGAATTGTGTGATTCGCTTCAGGTCATCCATGGAACGCCTCAAGTCTGGAAGCATTGCCGTCTCAGTAGGCCATATTTTCTCCCTCTCTTCTTGGTAGAGTTGACAGGCATGAAGAATGTGTTCTGCAGTCTCTGGGCTCAGTCCACAGTTGCACAGGTCTGTCTCACCAATCTTCCGCTTTCGGAACATGTGACTTCTCAGTCTGTTGTGACCAGTTGGTAGTATGAAAATGATGGTTTGTTCCTTGCGTGACATTTGGTGGTAGGGGTCATTTGGTTCTGCAGTTGGGTGCATTTGCTTCCACTTTTTCTTATATTCTGCTTTTAACATGGTCTTACTTTCATAGTACGTATTATCATTTTCTATTTGTTCCAGTGATCCCCCTTTCCTTGCCAGGAGATCAGCTTTTTCATTTCCAGGTATGCCACAGTGACCTGGGATCCACTGCAGTACTGTTTCTTTGGTAGTACTGCTGAGGTGTAGTAAGCAGGCCGTAAGTTCATTCATGCTCGTGTTCTTTGGATCTTTCAATGCCTGCAATACTGATTTTGCATCCGTTAGAAATACTACATGTACCCCAGTAATCTAGCAGGACTTTAACAGGAGTACCCCAGTAATCCAGCAGGACTTTAACAGGAGTACCCCAGTAATCCAGCAGGACTTTAACAGGAGTACCCCAGTAATCCAGCAGGACTTTAACAGGAGTACCCCAGTAATCCAGCAGGACTTTAACAGGAGTACCCCAGTAATCTAGCAGGACTTTAACAGGAGTACCCCAGTAATCCAGCAGGACTTTAACAGGAGTACCCCAGTAATCCAACAGGACTGTATAATTGAAGAAAGACACGGTCGAAGGCGTTTTGGACGGCAGCGGAGATTACTATGTAGCGGTTTCTCCGCTGTATCTAATTAGGGTATGGCGAAACCTTCGGTAGCAAAGACATTTGTACAGAAAGAAAACAACTGTCATGGTTTTCATTGGTAAACGTGGAGTAGCGTGTCAAAAATAGCCAAGGAAGACCAACGAGTCTCAGGAAATAATGAAAAAGGAGCCTTTGAGATGATGTTTATTACATGTTTTATTGGAGCAAAGTCATGCGTGTGGTAATGAACTTCTAGATATCTCAGAATGAGATATTCAACTAAATGTTCATCTACACTGCGCTTGATCTCAAACTTCTACGGAATAAGTATTACCTAGTTGGATGGATATAGCTGGCATGTAATCTGCAGATATGGATTACCTAGTCTGGATAGATATACCTGGCATGTAATCTGGAGATTAACCTTATACCTTATGGTTTATACCTTACTTTCAATATCTGCACCATTTGACTTGACACATCGAGCATCAGAAAAGCTACGCTGATTAAAAAGAGGATTAAACCATGGTCTATGCCAATCTTCTGACAACCAACTGGAATTCGATAACAGATACTGCTAATAGGAGACACACAGTTGATCTGGAAAAATTAAATGCTGTATTGTCCATGTCAATGTTGTCAAAACAGTTAACTCAGGAGGGTTGTCTATGAGCTCACTGCCACATATTGTCATTTTTTTTTCATACTGCAGAAATCATCAGCTAGTTTTAATCCCAAGGTGTAATCCATGACACAACGCATTTCGCTCTCCGGACTAAGCCCTGATGATTTGCAGGAGTTTGAGGACGAACGTGGACAAAGAATCTGATACATTTGGCAGTCCAAGACACTCACTGTTCCTCTCACTCCTCGCAGTCGGACCTCTATTCCTCTCCCTCCACATGGCCGAATCTATTGTGTTTAGAGATACCAAAACATTATATCTATCTGACAAGTACTGACGTCTAACATCTAACGATGTCCTTACTGCCACTCTGTAATCCTCCTGTAATTGATTATGTTCACACTTCCTAGCCTCTTCCAGTGTTATGTTCTAAATATCTTCAATATTCTGCGTCCATCGTAGTCTTGATCTACCCCTTGTTCTATTTCCTGGAACGTTACCCTCCATGATGAATTTTTCTAAACTATAGTGTCTCGTTATATGTCTGAAACATGTTTAGCTACGTTATGGATAGTTATGAGGAGCCAATCCTCTTCTATGTTCAGCTTTTTGCAGACGTCTGTGATTGGTCTTTCTGTCGATATTTTAAAGACCTTACTCTAACATTTCATTTCGAATACCAATATTTGATTTTCCATAGCGGATGTCATTGTCCACGTATCACAACCATATGTTGCTACTGGAACATCATAACTTCTTGAAAGCTGTAACTGTTTTTCTGTTCGCCCTTGTCATAGATGTTTCATCTGTGATGTTTTTTGTTATTTCATTGCTAATCTCTTTCTGTTATTTGCAGAGCAATCTCTCTCGTGGTGTTCAATGGTTGACCCGAGATATTCAAAGTTCCTCATATTTTCTATTTCTATCTATTCGCTGAAACCCTTTGTTGCCTTTCAGCGTCAGGGGTAGAAGGGTTTTCTGGAGACTGCTCTCTTGTGTGCTGAGTATGTTGTGGAATTTATCGCCTTTTTTATTTGAGTGGTCCATCGTTTTTCGTGGTCGGCCTCTAGATCTGCCTTCGCTGTATCTGTGTAGCATAGCTTGCTGTTGTATACTGTCTGATGGTAGTCTGCTGATGTGTGCAAGCCATCTGATCTGTTGTTTCTTGATGTATTCTACGATTGGGGCTGAGATGTTCCACTTTATCAATTATTATTGTATGTGCGAACATCCATTATTTTTGTTGTTGTTTTGCATTGAAGAAAATATTTTGGACCTCGAAGTGATGTTTAACTGACATAATCGTGTGTTCTAAACCCGTGAGGCATCACAAACATTATATCTATCTATCTATGGTCATTTCCCTTTCTGCCGTTATGCGTAATGGGGGGGGGGGGAAGTTGGAGTTGTCTGTCTTTGACTATTTGGGTCGCACTGGCCATGGTCATTCCACGCAATTTAAAGTTTCTTATTTGTCTCCAATAAAACCAGAGATAGCAGAAGAACAATGCGGATTCGTAAAAGGAGAATGCACAAGAAATGCCTTATATATAGTAAGAACATTAATAGAGAGGGCCATAGAAGTACAGCAAGACCTTCATCTGTGTTTCATAGATTACAGCAAAGCATTTGACAAGGTGAAGCATTCAGAGATTATGAAACTTCTATTAAATCTTAACGTTGTTGGGAAAGATCTAAGAATAGTAAGAAATATGTATTGGAAACAAACAGCTGCGATGAGAGTTAACAACACTATAGGTAGATTTCAAAAGTTAGAAATGGGTGTCAGGCAAGGTTGTGTAATGTCACTGGACCTTTTCTCCTTGTATACAGAATACATTATGTGAAATATAGAAGATATGCCCGGAATAAAAGTGGGAGGATGCAATATAAATAACTTGAGATATGCTGACGACACACTATTGATCGAAGGAAGCGAACAGGAACTACAAGCTCTATTAGATAAAGTAGTGAACGAAAGTGAAAACAAAGGCCTCAGTTTAAACAAGAAGAAAACATAAATAATGGTTGTCTCGAAGAGACATACACCACCAAGATGCAACAAAATAATCAATGATACAAAATTAACACAAGTTGAAAAAGTGAAATATTTTGGCACCCTGTTAACATCAGAAGGTAGATGCTCAAGTGAGATAAAGAACCGAACAGCACAAGCCAAATCAGCATTAAAAAAAAAATAAAAAAAATTATAATCATTTTGTGCAATAGAAGACTATCAATGCTGACCCGAATTTGAGTGCTGAGATGTTATATCGAACCAATACTTTTTTATGGATGTGAAGCATGGACTGTAAACAAAAAATTCAAAGCGAATTAGAGGCTACAGAAATGTGATTTCTAAGAAGAATTATGAAAATACGATGGACAGCTAAGAAAACTAATGCAGATTTTCTCATTGATGCTGGGGTAAAAAGATCAATCATATCAAACATTAGGGGCAGACAGTCAAGGTTTCTAAGGCTTGTGCTGAGAAGAATACAACTTGAATTCTTGTCTAGTGTCTATTGTCTTACCCCTGGTGAATGATTGTTGATCGCATTCACACTTGCTGTTAAGCGTAGGGGTGGTAGCTTAAGCTGTCATTTCAAGGCCAGATGTGCCTCCGAGGTTGCATTTAGTCCATGTTTGATCAAGATTATCTTGACGTTTTCTATCCACCGTTTTCTTGGTCTACATTTGGCTTTACGCCCGGATATTCTTGTGTTATATGCTCTTATTGGTATTTGGTTTGGCTTCATTCTCATAAGGTGACCGAACCATTTTACTTGCTGTCTCTCAATATGTGAACTCTTAATAACCACGGGAAAGTTCAAGGGGAGAAGAGAAAGGGGACGACAAAGAGAAAAGTTGCTAGATGGACTTTTATTGTGGCACTGTAGAAGCTCATCAACCGAGCATATTGACCAGACAAGAGACAGAGTCGTGGAGAAACATGATCGCCTACGCCATTCTTGTGGCACTTGATTGATTGATTAATTGTCTCCACTCATTTAATTATTGGTCTTCTCTTGTTTTGTAGTCAGATCCATCTAATTTCACACACTGTGAATTTTTGTTTCACTTGTGGCTTTGTCAAGGGCCATGTTTGACGTTGGTAACACAGAGTTGGTATAAAAATACTAATAGTCAATTGTCGTTTTGTAGCCATGCAGAATAATGAGTGTCCAGAAATATTATATACGCTTAAATTGCTAGACCAGGTACCTTAAATAAAAGTCATTGCTGATATTACTGTGTTAGTTTTATTTCGTCAGACTCTGTTTTGAGTGATCTATCTGTACCCTGTCCCTCTGTAGTGAAGCACATGTCATTACCAATATGAAAGATGATAACAGACTTCGCGAATTCTTTCTCTCTCTTACTCTCTCTTCCTTCTCCGTATGATCAGTTCCGCGTCTTTTATCCCACTCTTAATTTGGTATCGGCCATCAAGATGGCTACTCCGTGGTGAGCGAGTTGTCCTACGAGGCCAGATAACAACATCAGGACCGGAGGGAGAACAGTTGTTGGAAAAAAATCCGGAAACAAATAAATCCTAACCAGCAGAAAGTGCTGGTGGCCTAGTTTCCACATTTTTCTGTTTTTATAGATTATTTCCCCATTGTTTTCTATTTTATCTCTCTGTTTTTATACATTGCGTACTGTTGTTTTCTATTTTATCTCTCTGTTTTTATACATTGCGTACCATTGTTTTCTATGGTGTATTAATTGCCTACAATATCTGTGCCTTTGGGCCTTATTGCATCCGACATCAGAAGAGCTACCCTGATAAAAAAAAATAATTTAACCATTCTCCCTGCCAATCTTCTCGTAGTCAGCGGAGATTCGAGAACAATCACATGCATTCACACTCATATAGTTTCTGTGGCATTGTCGCTGCCAATGTTGTCAAAACAGTTAAATAAGGACGGTTGTCTATATGAGCTACCAGCCACAGTTTGTAGATTGTTTCCACATTTCTCTGTTTTTTTTACTAGATTGTTTCCCATTGTTTTCTATTTTATCTCTCTGTTTTTATAGATTGGTTACCAATGTTTCCAAATTTATCTCTCATTTTTTATACATGGCTTACCATTGCTTTCTAATTTGCCTCAGATTTTATAGAATTTTTTTCATTGTTTTCTGTGTTAGCTTAGGTTTTATAGATTATGTCCCATTGTTCTCTGTTATCTCAGATTTCATAGAGTGCTTCCCATTGTTCTCTACCCAATCTAAGTTTCTATATATTGCGTCCTTCTATATCTATCACAATTTTTATGCATCGTTTTATAATTGCTGATTATTCTCTGATTATTTATGATTATTGTATCCCGCATTGTGTTCTAGTCTCGGAAAATGTGTATAAATAGTTTCTCATTGTTTTGTACTTTACCTCAGTTTTTTATAATTGTTTCCCATAGTTCTATGTTATTTCAGATTTTATCGAAAGTTTTTCATTGTTTTATAATTGTTCGCTGTGTTTGTAGATTATTTTTGCACAATTGTTAGTGTTTAATGTCACTCTATATTTCTACATTGGTTCCCCATCATTCTAGTTTTTCTCGGTTTTTATCGACTGTGTTTATTTCTATCCTTTCTCAGTTTTTATTTTGTCCATAGTTGAGTATAGCTTTTTTTCCATAGATTGTTTTCAACCTGTTTTTAAATTTTCTAGATTTCTTTATGATTTTTTAAGTCGTTTCTAATTGTTTTATAGCTTCTCCCTGTTTTTCTAGTTTCATAGTGTTTCTAGTTTCTCTTAGTTGTTTTATTCTCTTATTTCCTATTCTCTTTAAATAAAACCCTTTCTTAATGTGTTTCATGAATATATATATATATTTATGCTGTGATTGTGGTAGGTGATTACTATCTCTTACAGAAGAATAGTCACAATGTTACCTTACATGCGTGTCGTTAGAGAACACAGAGTATGTTGGGCGAGGTGAAGTTGACAGTCGATTCCCATCTCTTAAAGTGACGTATAAGTCATGATGAAGTCAAAAGTGTCAGGTCGAAAGTGTCAGGTCGAAAGTGTCAAGTCGAAAGTGTCAGGTCGAAAGTGTCAGGTTGAAATTGTCAGGTTGAAAGTGTCAAGTCGAAAGTGTCAAGTCGAAAGTGTCAGGTCGAAAGTGTCAGGTTGAAAGTGTCAAGTCGAAAGTGTCAGGTCGAAAGTGTCAGGTCGAAAGTTTTCCGACTATTTTCTACTAGCCGTCATGAGTATGAGAATCAAGTATAATAACATAAGAATTTTTGATACATCGCATCGCAGCTATATAGCCATCAAATATAATTTCCTGTTACACGATAGGTTATCGCAACTATATAGCCATCAAATGTAATTCCCTGTGACACGATAGGTTATCGGTGCTATATAGCCATCAGATGTAATTCCTTGTGGTACGATAGGTTCTATAATCAAACTAAGTAATGTGGGCTTACTCTAAAACAGAAAGTACCGGATTGTTCTAAAACAGATAACCCATACATAAATTCGATCTCTCAGAACCGAAAGCGACAAAAATCTCAAATAGCCAAAGATTGAATTGAAAGCAAACGTTAACTTCAGATATTGTCTTGCTTCATTTTTAGAGTACATTCCCCGTTTCTTCGACGTTTGTAGATGTTTTGTTGGAATCTTTGTCCCTCATACATCCTTTTATGTAGGCAGTCTCCAGGGGAAAGATGAATAATGACGTGACTACTAGACTTCGCGCCCAAAAGATTCGGACACGGAAAATAAGTCGTCATTTAGAGAAGAAAAAATACGGAACGGGAAATAGGAAGATTAGAACACAAATGAAATGTATGGATTATGTCAACGAAAAGAAAGATTTTCTATTGCTTGAGTGTTATAATGTCTTTTGAGTAGATGAACGGAGTAGACGTTTTGGAACACATATATTGATGAAGATAACCATGAGTTGAATTGTTATCCCTGATTTATAACTATCTGAAATAATAAATGTCGTTGAAATCGGATGTATCGGGTAATTGCCAGAGAAAAACTGCGACATATGATAATCTGGAGATCGATGATAGTTAACACTGTTAACATAGAAATTTGAGAAGAAATGATAGCCAATGCCAGAGGAGGTAATGTGTGTAGAAAAATGTGATCACCAACCCCAGCAGACGCAACACGTGAAAAGGAAGATGATCACCAACGCCATCAGACAAAAACAAGTACAGAGAATGATGGTCGCCAACGCCAGCAGAACTAACAAGTACAGAGAATGATGGTCGCCAACGCCAGCAGAACTAACAACTACAGAGAATGATGGTCGCCAACGCCAGCAGAACTAACAAGTACAGAGAATGATGGTCGCCAGCGCCAGCAGACCTCACACCTATAAAGAAAGATAATCGCCAACGCCAGCAGAACTATCACGTGCAGCAGAAAATGATCGCCAACGCCAGCAGAACTAACACGTGAGGAGAAAGACGATGAAACAGAGACATCAAATGATATGCATCAATTACCCAGAATCAGGGGGAGATATCGACTGCCTTCTTTATCATGGCTGAAAATACAGTATCCTCGAATCGAGTGCCTATGTCCGTTACGTTTCAATGTTCTATTCCAGATCGGAGTAGCAGCCGGAGAATTGATTACTTAACCAATCAATAGAGAGGCCTGTAAGAGGTTTGATTTGGGAGAACATTGTTTTCATGTTTGCTTGGATCGATATCCCGCGGGTGCAGGGTGTGAAGTCGGTCTGGGGCAAGCCAAGACATAGAGGATCATTTGTCTCTTCCGGTGTCACCACTTCCGCTTCAGCCAAGAGGTCAAGGCCACGAACATAATTTTGCCCATGGAGCTAACACGAATAATTGGCTTCACGCATTAGTGGGGTCATACCGAGGTGATTAGCACCGAGATTGGCCAAAGCTGGATTTCAAGGCACAATGTAACACGACTGTGGCGATTCTTTAACAAAAATTAACAATATGCTTAACTTTTTCCTTATCTTCCACACTTTTCTTTCGATAGTTACCACATTTTGATTCCAGAGAGATACAATAGATGATTAATTGTTTTTTTTTAGTTCACCGCATTCCGTGATCACCATCATCACCATCATTAACATCATCACTAGTATCATCATCACCATCATTAACATCATCACCATCATTAACATCATCACCATCATTAACATCATCACCATCATTAACATCATCACCATCATTAACATCTTCACCATCATTAACATCTTCACCATCATTAACATCATCACCATCATTAACATCTTCACCATCATTAACATCTTCACCATCATTAACATCATCACCATCATTAACATCATCACCATCATTAACATCATCATCATGATCATTAAATACCACCGCCACCACTTTCATTATCATCAAATTAGTTATCATCATCATTATCATCCTCATTACTACCGCCATTATCAGCATCGCCATTATTATCACCACTACCACCATCATATTTACAATCACCTTCACCATCATCTTCATCATTATCTTCACATCATTATTGCCGTGATGTTCACCATTATCTCCATCCTTCTTATCGCAATTGTCATCGAATGCATCGCACGTTTGTTCTTTGATAACCATTACTATCTGAATCCTTCTATAGGGCAACAGATACACAGAAATAAACATAGATATAAACATATGTGCACATCTCCACACAGTTATACATAGATACACACTGCTACAGATACACACTTACGTTCACACAGATACACAAACATACACTAAGAAATGCATGGATGCACAAGGATACACACAGACACACACTGATATATATATATATATATATATATATATATATATATATATATATATATATATATATACAAAGTAACATGCTCATTCACGCAGAAACATATAGATACACACAGGAACACACTTCTACACACATATATACTCAGATACACACTGATACACACATATACACTCAGATACAGACATATAAACTGGTCTACACACGGATATATATATATATATATATACACATACACACAGATATATACATATACACTAAGACACATACATATACAATTTTATGCTCACAGATATAAACATATACACAGATACACACATATACACACAGATACACACATATACACTCAGATACACACATATACACTTTTAAACACACGTATATAAATGTATACACATATATACACAAATAGTTCGGAGAGCGAAACGTGTGTCGCGGTAATGTGCATATAAGCTGCGATTTCTACGCCTATTGTTCTAACACATCCGATTTAAGCATCGCACTTCTGCATCTTCAGATTCTTGATTATGATAATGCACAACAACGCTGGAGACATTCCCTCAAGTGCTCTGTTCGCTACTTAATCAGAAATCTAAGATTCAAGGGCTCTGTTTACTACTTAATCAGAAACCTAAGATTTAAGGGCTCTGTTTACTACTTAATCAGGAATCTAAGACTCAAGGGCTCTGTTTACTACTTAATCAGGAATCTAAGACTCAAGGGCTCTGTTTACTACTTAATCAGAAATCTAAGATTCAAGGGCTCTGTTTACTACTTAATCAGAAATCTAAGATTCAAGGGCTCTGTTTACTACTTAATCAGAAATCTAAGATTCAAGGGCTCTGTTTACTACTTAATCAGAAATCTAAGATCAAGGGCTCTGTTTACTACTTAATCAGAAATCTAAGATTCAAGGGCTCTGTTTACTACTTAATCAGAAATCTAAGATTTAAGGGCTCTGTTTACTACTTAATCAGAAATCTAAGATTCAAGGGCTCTGTTTACTACTTAATCAGAAATCTAAGATTCAAGGGCTCTGTTTACTACTTAATCAGGAAAATAAGATTTAAGGGCTCTGTTTACTAGTTAATAAAACATATAAGACTGAAGTGCTCTGCTTGCAAGTTCAGCAGAAATATAAGATTCAAGTACACCGTTTACGACGTCATCGAAATGAATTTTGTTTTCCAATCTTTATTGCAATAAAAAACATTTACAAAACCAATATACATTTGAAATGTGCATTTTGTTATGTAATGGATTAAACAACATTCATGAACAATTTGTGATGAGAGTGTAATAATAAATATAATATGTAAGGATTTTTTAATTTTTCATTCTTACACACATACTATACAAGCAAACAAGCATTTACCCATACATACATACATCGCATATAAACATACATACCAACACAAGTTCACACGTATACACACACACACATATATATATATATATATATACATATATACACACACACATATGTGTACATATATGCTGCGTATAGTGGGAGCTGGCTTTCATGTGGGCTTTTTCCCCCCTTTTCCTTTTTTTTCAATAATAACATTGTATTTACCTAATATTCCCCAATATTATGCTTATTCCCAAATAAAAGAGGCGACAAATTTCACAATATACTCAGCACAAAAGAGGGATGTCTCCAGACAACTCTTCTACCCATGAATCTGAAAGGCAAGAAAGGATTTTGCGAATAGATAGAGTAACAGAACAATAACAGAACAATAACAGAACAATAAGCTTCAGAGAATATTTTATAAGATTTTTGAAAGAAAACAGTTACTGTGAAGTCACACAGGAAGAAATATGATTGTGTTATGACATTAGGTCATTACTATGTAAGTCTAGAGGGAGTTAACCGGATGATAAGGTAATATCTTCATCTGTTATCCCCCGTAGATTATCTACAAACTTTACGCGGCGTAGACTATGTCGAATGTGGCTAAAGTGATTAAATAGTTCCTATCAGATCATGTGAAAAAATGAATCGAAAAACCGATGGGTAACTTTATTGGAATATTAGTGAAACTGAAATCTAGGGGAAGTAATCGTATGTGATCGTCATGCAATCATGGGAGAGAACTTTCGGAGATAATTTGTGGTCGTGGGGGAAAGAGTGTAGGATAATGCATAATCTGTAGTCAGAGTTCTGGTGAAATTGTTATAATTCTTGTGCGTCTGTACATGAGAAAATATGAGACAGAATTGTAATAGTGTTCGCATAATTAGGATATTATTTTCTCGTGTGGTAACGGGGCGTGAATAGGGTGCGAAGAATACTCACTTTTCTACTTTCTGTGCATGTCGGAGATGATGATGATGATGGCGGTTTTGGTGGTGACGATGATGATGATGATGATGATGGCGGTGGTTTTGATCGTGATGATGATGGTAATGGTGATGAGAGTTGTGATAAGGATGATGATGGCGGTAGTGGTAGTAATGATGATGTTGATGATAGTGGTTATGATGGTGGTGATGGATGATGACGGTGGTGGTGGTGGTGCTGATGATGGTGGTGATACAATAGAAGCAGATGAAGAGGAGCCTAGAAGTTAGTTAGTTAGTCGTCGGATCATCATCACTGCAATCTGGACACGCCCAGAGATGCTCCAATCTCTCTCTGAGTGATCCGTCATTACACATCTGCGCACAGTACCGCTCCTATGCTGGTTGACCACCATTATTCTGCGTCCTCTAAAATGTCCACTTCTAGCAACACCACATTACAAACCCTGATCTTTAATCATAGCCATTGTAAAGGAATCATCATTCACACTAGTTTCACTCTTGCGTGCTATATCTCTTATGGAGTTCAAAACTTCAGCTCGATCCATTGCCCCATCGCCCTGTGCCACAATCACGAATGACGCCAGTTGATCTTTAAAGAGCCTGAAACAATTAAGGAAGTACACCTTGAATCAGAATGGAACCAGATCTCATTCCATCGATAGCCTTCAATAAAAGAGCATCTGAAAAGATAAACAGGGGACACCCCAGACGAAGTTGGGAAGAGAAATACTATACTACGAAGATTGCACTATGGAAGAGCATCACAGCTAGCTAAAGAAAAAATATTTCAGCTCTCCATGACGACTGAGGCAGACATGGATAAGACAAGATAAAACGTGGAATTTGCTGCCACATTCCTTAGATTTGGTTGTGATGAAGCCAGGGTATAATCTATATTTTTCACGCCCGTGTCTTATCGAGATCCTAAAGTGGAGCATAGAATAGCATTACTGTGTACCTTCTATGCATGTTGTAATAGGCGACTAAGAAGATTGTGGGGATGGAGTTGAGTTTCCTATCTCGTGTAGCGTCAAAGTGACCTAAAAGCCATGCTTAAATCAGATGAAAGACGCAGATATCGCAGTAAATATTTACAAATTACAAAATATATTCAGTTCTCTAGACTACATCCTGCTAATCTATAGGAGTTTGAATAAGAGCGCTGAGTAGGTCAAGTATTGCACATATTTTGTTGATCCTCCACTTCAATGTCAAGTATTGCACATTTTGTGTTGATCCTCCACTTCAATGTCAAGTATAGCACATTTTGTGTTGATCCTCCACTCCAATGTCAAGTATAGCACATTTTGTGTTGATCCTCCAATTCAATGTCAAGTATTGCACATTTTGTGTTGATCCTCCACTTCACTGTCAAGTATAGCACATTTTGTGTTGATTCTCCACTTCAATGTCAAGTATTTCACATTTTGTGTTGATCCTCCACTTCAATGTCAAGTATAGCACATTTTGTGTTGATCCTCCACTTCAATGATTTTCCTAGCTCTGATCGTACTCTTCTGTGAAGAACACAGCATCGCTCTTGGAATTCGGCCCGCGTGAGGCAGGTACAATCAATTACGTGGAATGCCTATCGATGTAGCCTAGCATGTTTCTCCCGGATGCCCTGTCATTTGTGCTATTAATAAGCTAAATTGGCGACCGTCTCCCATACCATGATGACAAACCCAATTGGCGACATTCTCCCATTTCATTATGATAAACCCAATTGACAACTTTCTCCCATGCCATTAGGACAGACCCAATTGACAACTTGCTCCCATGCCATTATGACAGACCCAATTGGCAACCTTTTCCCATGCCATTATCACAGACCTTATTACCAGTATATGTCTCTGTATTCATGTGCCTCTTCTTCCATTAAACGTACTCGTGGTTACTAAATATTCAGACAATATTATCAACATATGCTTTATGCACCTTTTTCAAGACTAAAATTAAGTGAGATTGCAGTAAAACTACAGACCATATATTAAGTAAATATTTTTGTAAACATTCAAAAGTGTTACATTAGCAGTTTTACGTTGAACCTCACATGATGGACGTTTCGACTAAATGTCTTTATCATGATATGGAAGAACAAACACAGAATAGAATTACAAAATCAAACGGAGACGGCATGCAAGAAATGCAGTGAAAACTAACCGGTCTAGTACAAAACACATCACATTTCCGTCCTTCTCTCTGATCTCTTAATTGCTCTTTTTTTTCAGAATTGCCCGTTTTATACTAAATTTCTTGCATACAGCGTCCGTTTGATTTTGTTGTTCCATTCTTTGTGTTTCCTATATTAATTAAGACCTTTCGGTGGATACGTCGATCATGTGTATTGTTTGAGGTAAAACTGCAATTGTAGCCCTTTTAATATAAATATAGATGTTTTTTTCAATATTTAATTATTCTAAATTATTCAGATATTATAAACACATTGAAGATTCCAGAGTTTTGGTTTATAAATACAATAACAAAAAGAAAGCTACACCTGTTTGGTCATATAAAGAGACATAACTGTTTAGAAAGGCAAATAATGGAGGGCAGCGCACCTGGGAAGAGGAGAAAGGGCAGACCTAGAAGGCGATGGACCGATGACATTAAAGATAACATGAATACTTCACTAGAAAATGCAAGCCGCATCGCCCAAGACAGACAGAGGTTCAGAGAGTTCATTGGGAAGATGACGTTCTGGAAATAATACGTCACATGACAACAACAGAGAGAATGACTAAGCATAAATTTAAATGGCTAATTTTTATGAGCTCTAGTTTAATTCCGCTAATTTTGCACCTTTCAGTCTGACACATCCAATTTCAGCACAGCTTCTTGGTCATTTTACTACTATATGGGACGGAATACCTAACTCTTTGACATAACCTCCCTAGTTGCCTCTTACAATATGCATGGAAAGCAAACATTGTTGCTACTATATGCTCCCCTTTCAGGCTCCGAGACTATACGGGTGCATATGATGTCTATATTAGATTTTGACCATCTATTACTTATGTTGTCTATCTATAATTAGATATTGACCATCTATTACATATGATGTTCACATGATGTCTATATTAGATATTGACCATCTATTACATATGATGTTCACATGATGTCTATATTAGATATTGACCATCTATTACATATGATGTTCACATGATGTCTATATTAGATATTGACCACCTAAACCTGACATGATAAGAATATCATTAATGAGTATACAAATATATTAGATTCAGATTTGCATAATATGCAAAAAAGAAATTGAAAAAGGTGTCTACTAATGTTTTAAGGGCGTGGTACCCTTTTCTCTATATTGTAATTTTTGGAGGAAAAGGAGGATATATTTTACAGAAACTGAATTTAGAAATAAACTAAAGTGGTATCAATACTTTACATTTCGTTGTAGGAAGCTAACTAAAGAGAAAATAAATAAGAAAAATATCCTCTATAAAAATCAAACAAAAGCAATTATTTAAACAATTTTTTAGGAGAAAATTGCTTTTGTAAATTTAAATGCAAGCAAAATATCATACAAATCATGTATCATCTTGAATTTCAAGCATACATAACAAAAATATACATCTGGCTTTACAGGGAAATAACCGTTAAAATTGTGTACACAAAAATGGCCAAGATATCAGAGTCGAAATGGTTTGTATTTTTTTATTTTTAAGGAAAGAAAGAAAAAAAACCCAATTAAACTAGGTATTAAAGCACGGAAGTGAGTGGTTTTCATAACAGTCCGCTGGAATCCTGACAAAGATTCGAACACACATCTTTCCTAAATTTGCTCCTGACGTCCCAGCCGTGCTAGACTTCTCGGCGACGTGTCTCCGTTTTTATGTCATTGATTGTAAGAGAACAACGTGTTTTCTGTGTACATATCCTCTCTGGAGGCCCTCATTTACACGTGCGAGATGAGTCCAGGTATGTCATTTAGTCATTAAGTCAGCGCGTACCAGATCGTTATGTCTTCCATAATAAATCTATTTTGCAGCATGAAACTCCACGAAGCTTAAAAAAAGCCCATATATTTCTTCGTACAATTAATTTCATTTCTAAACATGCTAAAATAGTAACAATCGATACATATGTACTCATGACGAACCTTTAGTGTGCAGTCTCATTCAGCTTGCTGAATGTGTCAGCTTTATGGTACACTAACGTTCAAAACGTCATGTAGTTCTTCTACGCTCAATCTCACACCTCTGCGAAGTCGCAGAATGTAGTCCACAAAAAGGAATGCGTTGTGTCATGGCTTATCTTTCGGTCTGACACCTCAGACTTCAGCACGGCATTTGGGTCACTTTCACTCCATATTTGCACGCATGTGGTTGCGTCTGTGGCTCTCACCAATAGCCCACTAGACAAACCACCCATGCAACAGAAAACCTTAGTAGATGACATACCGTCATATTGAGGTTATCTTCTTATAGAAGCTTCATGGCACGTCATCTATACAATTATGCTCCTCACGCTGTTATTTTGTTGTTGAATTATGTTTCATGTTTACTTGAATATATGTATGCACCCTCTGTGGTTGGGAGGGAGCCAGAGATGTACTGTGCAGCACTGGGGAGGAGGAAACTGACAGCACTGTTTTTTCCTATGGCTGAGACCCATCATAGAGACACAGTGATTTAGGACGTGACTTCTTCTTCTTCTTTCGTTCACTTGAAACATGTCTATATCTGTAATTCTGTCTCCTTAATAAAACTCACTGTCTTTTGTAGTTCATACAGTGTCCCATAGAGTTTTGATTCCAGTGTTGTTTCCTCTGGCCAATATGTCTGCCTCAGCGTTTCATGCTCAGAACACTCTTGAAGTATATGTTTGGCACTCTGTGCTGCCTGTCCACATGTACACATGGTCGTGTTGCCAATTTTGAACTTTGTATACATGTGACTGCGGAGTCGGTTGTGTCCTGTTCTGAGACGTAGAATTATAACTTGTTCTGATCTGTTCATATTGTGATAGTCATCTTGTGTTGGTGTTTGTGGCTTTCTTATTGACTTTATCATCTGTTTTTTCTGATGGTAGGTGATTGGTATATCTGGTTGGTCTTCGGCAGCACCTTCCTTAGCCAGTTGGTCTGCTTTTTCATTTCCTGGTATTCCACAGTGAGAGGGTATCCACTGCATGGTTACCCTATACTGGTAAGACAATTCACTAAGTAGTTTTTTTAAGTCTGTTAGTTTTCCAGACTGGAGAGCTTGAAGCACTGACCTTGCATCTGTCAGGAATACCACAGGCTGTAGGTCAGAGTTGGAGTTCAGCAGTTTTTTAGCTGCCACACTAATTGCCTGGATTTCTGCATCATAATTATTGCAGAATTTTCCTGTCGGTGTTCTGATTGTATCTCTAGGCTTGTGTGGATATTCTATATATACACCTGCACCTCCATTCCTCACAGCATTCTGTGCTGACCCATCTGTGTACACTCTGACCCATATATCTTGTGGATATTCCTCATCCAGGAAACTGAGGGTGATTGTCATTCGCTGCACACTGTTCTGTTCGTCCTCGCTTAGTATTCCTTTCACGTGGGTCTGAATGTATATTGGCATTCCATGGCTTTCACTCCACGGGGTTTGCTCTGGTACAGACCTTAAGGGGCTGCCAACTTCAGGTAGGTCTGTAAGTTGTCTACGGAGTCGTTTAGCTTGATGGATAAAGCTGCTCCTTTTCAGTCGTCCCATTGCTAGATTTTGGAATCTTTCCTTCATTGGATGACTTGGCATACACTGAAACTTTTCTGCTTGAATTAGTACTTTTGTGTCTCTGCGTTCGCCAAGTGTTTGCATTCTTCCCATTTTCTGCATCTCTGCTATGGGTGTTGATTTCATTGCTCCCAACATTATTCTAAGTGCCTGGTTTTGCACTTTATCTAGATCTTGTAATGTGGTGTTTGATGCAGGACACCACGCAGCTGAACCGTATTCCAGGTGTGGTCTTATGCCTTGCTGGTAAACTTTACTGAGTATATTTCCACTGGCTCCCCATGTGGTTCCACTTAGTTTTCTCAGGATAGCTAGCTTCCTCCTGGCTTTTGTTGTTGCTTTGTTTATGTGCTGCTTCCATGTCAGCTTATCATCAAAAGTAACTCCGAGGTATGTGGGTTGTTTGTCTTCTTTCAAGAGCTCTCCATCTATCTTGATATGACCAGCTTTTTGTTTTGGTGAGAGGGTAAAGAGTGTAGTGCTGCACTTATCTGTGTTAATGCTGACGCACCATCTATTAGCCCATAAGGTTAGGGCATCGATAGCTCTTTGTATTTGTTTAGTGGCCACTGTTGCATGTTCTTCCGTGCACCAGATCACCAGGTCGTCAGCATACATTGCCACTTTGATCCCGTGAGGTAGTTCAGCAACTAGGTCATTGATGTAAACCAAGAAAAGTGTGGGTGACAGGACTCCTCCCTGGGGGACTCCATGACGCAGTAGAACTTTCTTGCTCTTGCGACCATCTAATTGTACCCTGGCTCTTCTATTATGCAGGTATGCTTTTACCCATTTGTACATTCTTGAGCTAACCCTGCAATTTCGCAATTTCTTTAGGAGCCCTTCTTTCCAGACCTTATCAAATGCTTTCCTGAGGTCTATCCATGCTGCTAGTACCAGTTTCTTTTCTTGGAAGGCATCCTCAATCTCTTGGGAGAGGTAGGTTGCCTGATCTTCAGTAGAGTAGCACTGTCTGAAACCTGCTTGCTGTGATACCAGAAGGTTTTCACTTTCAAGGTACCACTGCATCCTAAGATTGATAATGCGTTCCATTGTTTTACATAGACAGCTTGTGAGGCTGATGGGCCTGTAGTTGGAGACTGTGTTGCCATCTTTTCCTGATTTGAGGAGTGGTATCATTATTGCTTCTCTCCACGCCTGTGGTACATTACCTGTGGACCAGCTTGTGTTAAAGATCTGCAGTAGCTTTGCTCTTGCTGCACTTCCCAGGTTTCTAATCATTTCATTGGACACTCCATCAGCTCCAGGGGACTTTTTCATTTTCAATTTGGATATTGCATGCTCCAGTTCTCTCATTGTGATTGGTGCCTCCATGACTTCAGGTATAGGTTCACCTTGTCCAATGTTTTGCTGGTTCTCTCGAACCTCCTGTTGTTTGTCTGGGCTGACTTTGACGTTATTGTCTTCTGCAAAGGAATCTGCAAAGTAATCAGCTGCATGTTTACCTGTTAAAATGTTTCTATCTTTATAAAGTGTGATCTTGGTATTTCTCCCTGTTCCTTCATCATTTAGTTGTTTTACAAGTTTCCATAATTTCCTAGTATCTCTTTCTAGGTTCAGCGACTCTGTTTTTTCTTTCCAGCTGCTCCGTCTGGCTTGTAACTTGGCTCTTTGAAATTTAGCCTTTGTTTGCTGATATTTGTTGTGATGTTCTTGGCTAGGTCTGTTCTCGGCCTGCTTTCTAGATGTTTCCATCTCATTTTGCAGCTTTTCCAGTTCATCATTCCAGTAGGGTTTGTAGTTTTTGCGTGCCCCCCTGGGTATGGTTTTACTAGCAGCATGTAGTATACATCTATTAAATTCACTCACTGCTCTATTGATGTCTTTGTCCAAGTTCATGTCCTTAGCTAGAACACTGGTTAAATGCTGGTACATTTTCCAGTCTGCCCTCTTATAGTTCCACCTAGTGAGCGTGCTGCTGTCCTTGGTATATTCATTGTGAATTTCCAGAAATACTGGTCTGTGGTCACTACCCCCAAGCTGCTTTCCAACGACACGTGTGATGTTCCATTCCAGGCCTGGTGAGTAGAATGCCAGGTCTGGTGTAGAGGTGGTGTGCCATGCTCTCGAGTAGAAGGTTGGTGAGTCTGCTGGCTGGTTAATAAGAATGAGATTATTTTCATCCTGCCAGCTCTCAAGTTCCTCACCTCTCTTGTCGATATGATCGTAGCCCCAGCTCTGAGAGTGGCTGTTGAAGTCACCACACACCATAAGCCTTTCTTTGTCTGGAATTGTGTCTAGTGCCAATGGTTTATCATTTGGGCAGTAGTAGTTCAGGAGATGGAATTCTGCACTGTCTGTTTTTAGGTGGAGCATCTGGTATTCTGCCCCGTCCATGTATACTTCCAGCTGACATGCGCTGATATTGTTTTTAACTAGTGTCAGAATTCCACCCTTTCGCCTGTCTTTTCGGTCAGATCGGTAGCACTGGTAGCCTCTGATTTTGAAGGCTATGTCGCTGCTGAGGTGTGTTTCTTGGATACAGCATATATTTACTTGTTCTTCACTGAGGACATTTTCAAGTTCCAATTTTTTGCTGTATCCATCTCTTTTACTGTTAACACCCTCAGCATTCCAGTGCATTATTTTTATTGGTCGTTTGTTTGTTTGGCCAGTAGCTCTATTCCCTTGCCTCCTGGCTCCTCGGGGCAATTGAGAAGGACTTCCAGTAACTGAGGTTGGGCCCTTTCGAGGTATAGGGCCCGGCACCGTCCCTGCCTGAACGTCCGCCACAGGGCAGGCACCATAACGTTTATTAGATGCAGACATGTTTCCATTGTGTTTTATGCGTGGCAACCTGATTATCTGTGCGCCTTTTGGCTGGTTGCCTCCGTCTTCAGCACTCTGCTTACTTGGGCCGGACTATGGTCCTGCTCGAGTGGGAGTGCCCGACCAGTCTTAGTTTCCAGCCTCTGATGGCTGAACTAAGCCCCATCACCACTTCAAGGTTCTGGCCTCGATGGGGTTAGGACGTGACAATCCTTTTGACTTGAACATTTGGTTGCATGCCTGGAGCAATAGAGAAGTTCGGCATAACCAATAGTCAATTGGTGGCGGGGAATGAGCACAGTGAACCCTATCTTGGCTACAGTGGCTAGGAGCAGTGCATAGGTTGAAACCTACCTTCCTGAAGGTGTGATAGTTATTCTCTGGCTCTGTCCCGAGGTGGGCCAAAAATCCACAGATTTCCCAGCAATATAATGCCATTTAATAGCATTGGGTCAAATGCCATGAGCCCATGTACCGCTGGATCAGCAACCAACCAACCAACTTAATAGAATAGAGCGGTCATTGTACTCGATTCTAGTAACAATGGCTCTCTGAACTTACATAGAATAGAGCTGTTATTGTGCTAGATTTCTTAGTCCATGCTTCAGTTGGTCCAAAGCGATGGCTGCGCGAGGGATATCCATCGTACATAGATGCATCCACAGTTCAGGAACTCGTGTGGATCTACTATCCAGGCAACGCTGGAGTACGTATGGATCTACTATCCTGACCACACTGGAGTACGTGGAAATGAGCACGCTGTCACTCTGGCTACATGAGTACCTGTTGTGGACACTTTGAATATAGATAAAGGAGAGATCTTGAAATCAATACTAGATCGCATAGCAGAGAATGGAAATGTACTTAGAGAAACAGTATTGCAGAGACTGAAAGAATTCCTGATTAAGTGTGAAACAGTATTGCAGAGACTGAAAGAATTCCTGATTAAGAGTGAAACAGTATTGCTGAGGCTGAAAGAATTCCTGATTAAGAGTGAAACAGTATTGCTGAGACTGAAAGAATTCCTGATTAAGAGTGAAACAAGTAGCGTATAACATTAGGCATTGAATTAGGTGCATGAAAAATCAGCGAGCAACGGGAACAATAACCATACGTACGATTTATCCTCTGCTAAACGATACTAGGCATATATGGTTCTCCCAGGAGTGTAGTGACGTCAGTGTCTGAAATAAACAAGAAAATATGTAAGAAACCATACACAGAGGAGAAAGAAGGAGATACATTTTCAATTTGAAGAAAATTATAAAATTGACTAAAACAATTGGGTCAAAGGGCATGAGCCCATGAACCGCTGGATCAGCAACCAACTAAAACATAAATTGTATTGCCAGTGACATTTCGCAATGATCACAGTGGCAACCCTGAATTATCTATTACTCTTGTGATCATTTAATTTTTCCAATGTCCGCCTTCACCTGCCAATCCTGCGTTTAAATTCTCGCATTACTTTACAACCACCATCTCACCACTGATTCCGTGACGTCTAAAGCACATCCCCACACAGACGCACGCTCACACACTCTCATACATCCATTCATTGCTTCGTCACGTGACTTATTTTATCGATCGTTTCAAACTACATTTCTCGTTTTCCTTATCGTTAATTTTTTTTGTAATTTTTTTTTTTAATTTCTCAGTTGCTGCATCCCTTCTTAAGCGGTGTTCACGCCATTAATTTGTCAAATGTTGGAACAATTCCGACGTAAGATGTGCATTCTGGGGTCTCATTGGACAGGCAGAGTCATTCATGCCAGTCCGTTAAGTTTGCAGCTTACAGTCTGCGGACAATGATACCTCGTGCCCGAAATCAAGTGAGTCCACTGTAATTTGCAGCAGCTCTGCTCATAATTTGTTTTCAATGCTCGTCGCCATGGGAATGGCGCCGCACATGCGCAGTGAATATCTTTAGCATGACATAATCATGGACGGAAATGATTTTTGCCTGAATCGCTTCGTCACACAAACCTTTGATCTCTGTCTTTGTCTTGTTTTGTTTGGGTTTGCTGAGGATTTTGTTTGTTTTAATGACACTTTTACTGGCTGGGGAGGCTCTTTGTCATTTCCGAAATTTGTGTCAACATTGAAGCATACACAAAGAGGAGAGAGAGAGAGAGAGAGAGAGAGAGAGCTGGTGGTTGTAGTTCAGCAGTGACGAACAGGGGGTGAGATTTGTTTTGCAGTGACGAACAGGGAGGGTGAGATTTGTTCAGCAGTGACGAACAGTGAGGGTGAAATTTGTTCAGCAGTTGCAAACAGTGAGGGTGAAATTTGTTCAGCAGTGGCAAACAGTGAGGGTGAAATTTGTTCAGCAGTGGCAAACAGTGAGGGTGAAATTTGTACAGCAGTGGCAAACAGTGAGGGTGAAATTTGTTCAGCAGTGGCAAACAGTGAGGGTGAAATTTGTTCAGCAGTGACGTACGACGCAATATTTCTTTGTGTCCAGTGACAACAACATTATTCTAAATAATGATTCAAACCTAAACCACACAGAAGTAAAGCAAACTTAACAATTTTCATTGAAGTCAATGTCCTCAAGAAGGACTCAACATTTCTAGATCATTGCTTCTCAAAAGTGGCCGCTGCGGCACTTATGCAGGGAATACGAATTTCTAGCTGAGTGGTTACGGATCAAGGAAAGATGGGAAGCCATAATTCTTGATTAGAAACCAGCGTCATAGCACTGAGACATTCCCATAAATGATCAAATCTCAGAGACATCGGTGATGTAAGGGTGTATAAGCACAGTATACTTGTTAGTTGTTGGTTGTGCGCACTTTGGAACTTCCCAGAGAGGATCCCGTGTTTTCCCTCTGCCTTAGGGCTTTCCGTAAATTGAATCGAACATTGTTTTTGGAGTTTTATTTTACTTCCCCCTCCCTTCCTTGTTAACAATAAATCAAGGATTCATTGACCCCTCACATGCTTAAGTATGTCAAAATATCTCCCGTTCCCGAAAAAAGTTTCGTTTGTGCAGAAAAAAGATCGCCAAAAAACCTATATTTTTCCAGATTAAAAAAAACAACTATTCGAATTCACACAATTTAATTAGCATATAAAAACTATTCAAATTCACACAATTTAATTAGTATATAAACACTATTCGAATTCACACAATTTAATTAGCATATAAAAGCAATTTTGTGTTACAACTTGTGTTACACCCCCTCCGCCCTGTGTCAACAGCTATCAAACTTGTCCAAACCCCCCTACACTCCACCCTAATTTTTGACACAATTCGTAGATAGATCCCTTGGTCATTTCAATTTCAATCATTCTGTCAACATGTACATTGTCTATTGCAGTTTGCTGTTCACCACTTTGTAGTGCATCCAAAACTGTTCTTCTGAACTCAGCTCTGTCTCGTCTTACAACTGACCCTTCCATAAAGCACTGCGCGCCAATACATCAACTCTTTCATTGCCTATCATTACTAGTGAGTAAATGAGAATTTACAAAATACTAAATCAATAAATACTAGCACCAAAACAAAAAGAGTTTTTTCAAGTGTAAATACAGGAAAGAAGACAAAATCGTGCAATTCTAATGTTAGAAATTGAGATCTTGTCGGAACCAGGGCCGTACTAATATAAATAATTTGGAAAATTCTCCTGGAAACAGAAAGCTATTTAATAAATCGGTAAACAGCGAATGGTTTTTCACGAACCGATCAGACACCTCCGAAAACATGTGCAATTATGAACTGGGGGTCTCCATATAGTCAATATAAAAATGGAAAAGGAACGTACTAATCATCATATGTGTTATAGATAACCATCATGGGTATTATATTATAAATAATATGTATATAATATATATGTGTTTGTGTGTTCGTATATATATATATATATATATATATATATATCACACGCTAAAATTTTAGAAACACTATCTCTCTAATGACGTAATGTCTCATCAAATCAGTATGCTAACGTGCAAGAGTATCTCTCAGAGCACGTAACTCCCTAAAATAAATTGGTAGCGTATCCGATTCAGGAAGTAGTCATCAACCCATCATCTTTAGGCTGTACTGATGTTCTAGGCAACATAAATACGTTAAGTAGTTTGCCATAGATTTCTGGACGAACCGGGTGCAGAATTGCACGTGGAAGGATTTGAACCCGGTACTCTCTCACTAAATAGCCCAAAGAATATCTTTAAAATGTGCTTGATAAAACTTGTAAAAAAATATTCGACTTGTGTATGAAATAAATACAATGTAACCACTCAGCAATGAGTTCTTCTTCTGTGTTCTATCTGAACGTCATGCAGATCAGGATGTTGTCTTTGGAACGGAATTAGTTGTTTCAGCGTTTATAATGTTCCCGCAATGTGGCATTTGGATTGACATATCCGATTTCAGAATTCCTTTTTGTTCACATTGACTTACGGAATGTAGCATTAAATTTCACACCCAAACCTTCTTAGTCGACTCTTGCGACAAGCACGGCATGTTACAGTGGTATTATTCCTCGCTTCCTTTTCGAGACCCCTTGCACAAGTATTTATCAATCAGATTGTTGAAACGCTTCTCACGTGTAAGAGAATCTGTATAAATGGATTGCTACATTCAATCTGTTCTTCGCCAGCTTCACATAATCTGGTATTTGCTGCGGTATCTAACCTCGCTATGTTCAATCCTAGATTATATCAGCCACTAGACTTTTGTTCATTTTCCCAGACACCCATCTGAAACTGTCTAAAAACTAAACACACTCATTCAGTCTCAACAATTTTCTCATTGTCACCTTCAGCAAACCCACCTCAAACTGTCTTGAGAAATCACTGAAGGGAAATAAGAAACAATGAAGAACTACATTCAGTTCTCATCAGGAGATGTGCCCTCATCACTTGGCCACTGGCACCAAACTCTGAACAAAATTACCGGCTCTATTAGATTATCAACTCCGCAAGACGATCAGAGAGAATATGGCTGCCAGTATCGTTTCGAAATAGTGACTTCGATTCTTATATTCGTAGCACTCAATTACAATTTCTTCTAAATAAGAAATATTTCATGGACTAAAAACTGACATTCTTCTTCAGTTGCTGAGCTCGCTCTCAAGTCCCCGAAGATTAGATGTATTCCGGAGAACGAAATGCGCTGTTTCATGGTTTACAGCTTCGCTGCGGTATCGGCGCTTTTCATTTTTAACACATACTTCAGTTTAACAAGGTACCATGCATAAGTTACGTTAATAATTAGGAGGAAGGGGGTCTCGGGGCTTGACAAAAGTTGACGTCAACAAAACGGTTTTTATAACATCAATTTGCGCTATTTGAAAAGTGTTTATAAAAAATCTTTTTCTAAAACAATTTGTTGTACGGGACTGGGGGGAGGGGAGGGGGTGGTTAAAAAAATTTTTGGACATATTAAGCAGGGGTCCCTGAAGTCTTGACAAGATGTTGTCAAGAAGGAAGGGTTAAAAATTGCCAAAAAATAGCGTTGGCGTAATTGATGGACAGACCCAAATTGTCGTCAGTTGTGCTTTTTATCAACTTTAAGAAACTGTTGGAAATTTTCAAATAATGAAACGTTCATTATGGAATCAATAATTTCATTGTGATAATCATCTTTCATGTTGACCCACCCCTAGACAAGATCGACTTGTGCAATACAATTTCTAATCGATAATTGCAATAAACAAATCAGCAATGTATTCGGTTGTAAAAGCTATTATGTTATAATTGACAGTTGGAAGAAAATCAAATCGCGAGAAACCTGTTCGAGGTTATTAGTTGTAATATTGATATGTTTTGTATTGACGCATATAGACGGCTTAGATGTTGGGACTAGTCCGTGCCAGCGGGTGGTGCAAAACACGTAGTTATGGGCCAGGTTTTTCTCGTCAAGTCACGTGATGTCATCCATCGATTTCTTTTCCAGCGGCCAACGCTTTATTGACATTGATTTTTGCCCGCCTAATGGAATTTCATTACAGCTGGATAGTGGATATGGATAGAGGTGGATATGTAAATTGTTGACAGAAACGACACTTTATAGATTGTGATGTTGTTGCAAGTGGAAGGATAGGGTAATCCTGAAAGGGTGTGCACTGTAATAGTGGGTACAGGAAGTTCGATTCAGGAGTAGATCCAGGAGAGATGGGTATATGATGGGTGGGTCCATGATGAATGGACACATGCAGTGGTGTATGCTGGAGTGATTTATTTATGAAAGTTAGGTCCAGGTTGGATGGATGCAATAGGGGGGGGGGGGGTCGGTGTACGCTTGAGTGATTTGTGCAGAAGAGTTAGGTCCTGGTAGATGGATGCGTGGAGTGGTGTACGCTTGAGTGGTTGGACATAAGAGTTAGGTCCTGGTAGATAGATGCGTGGAGAAGTGTACGCTTGAGTGGTTGGACATAAGAGTTAGGTCCTGGTAGATAGATGCGTGGAGAAGTGTACGCTTGAGTGGTTGGACATAAGAGTTAGGTCCTGGTAGATAGATGCGTGGAGAAGTGTACGCTTGAGTGGTTGGACATAAGAGTTAGGTCCTGGTAGATGGACGCATGTAGTGGTGTACGCTGACGTAGTTGGTAATTTAGACTTAGGTCAATGTTGACTGGACGCATGCAGTGGTGTACGCTGTGGTGGTTGATGCATAAGAGTTCGATCCAGATTTGGGTAGACGCATAGAGTTGTGTACGCTGGAGAAATTAGTGTAGGACAAGCCCGTAATAAGGGGTTGGTGGAGGTGTTGATCATCCCCCCCCCCGCCTCCTTAGCAAACCAGAAGATGGCTTTTAGTACTAGGAATTTAGCTGAAGTTGAACATTTATCAGGGTTTAGTTAGTACAACTTTTTGCGTGGGTCAGTCCATCTTGAGACTGAAGAATGCCAAATGTCATGATCAGATTTCCTAAGGAGGTGATATGAACACCCCCACATTGTCTCCTTCCCCTATCTACAGGTTGGTAGCATATCTAAATGTCTCATCAAGTTACTGCCAAATATGACGTAGAAATTGTTCAGTAAAATGTGACAAACTTCAATTTCAACATTAGTTTCCACCACGCCACTTCCTTTTTTGGGTTTTATGATTTTTGATTAATAAATATTCATAAGTAAAATTAGCTCTGAGTTTCCAAGTACCTATTTATGTGTTCGCTGTCCATGATTGACTTTCAGTTTCATAAGTGTCACCAAACAACTGTTATCTAACGACCATTGACTTGATTGTTCAAGATTGAATTGTAATTGCCAGACTCCTCCTTGAAGTCTGTCTGTCTCCACCTATTGACTTGAGTATCAAGGATTGACTTCCAATACTGAGGCGTGTGACAAGAGATCTTTCGTCTAACACCAATTGAACGTGACGGATTTCGTAACATAACTTTAATTTGAATTGAGCAGATATATTTCTTCTCTTGTGTTAGTTCTCGAATTCCTGTTGGTTAACGGGTTGTAGTCACAATAAATGGAATGTTTTGTGTCATTATTAACAACTTGGCAAACTTTTCATCACATTTCATCACGACACCTTCTCCGTGATCTTTTCTGTTACTTTAACTGTCAACGGTGTGGGGTAGTCAACGGCCGTGACCATAGATTAGGGGTGGGTGTAGTTTGATTGGTTCAAACCCTCATTTTGAAATTCGGAAAATGACATTTCGTACCAGCAAGCAACCCAAATAGAAAAACGAGAAACGATCCCACACTTCCCTAAATATTGTTTCCAGTGGCGGCCCAGCTCCTGTATAGACTTATGAGCAAAGGCAACTGAGCGCAGAAGAAGACGAAGACTTTATAACACATCATATAATCTTCTTGTAATCGCTTGGAATTTGTTTATATGAGAAATTTTGTATACAAATCTGACTATGTTTTGTAAGAATATGCTTATATTAGAAATTGTTATATATTTTGTATATCTTGACTCTGTTTTATAAATCGTACGGAGGTCCCTATATTTTTTCATTTATTGTTGTTTTCTGGGCCAGTGTCTTTGCCTTAGCATTTCATATTCTGCACATTCTTTAAGAATACCCTCTACAGTCTGATGTACCTGTCCATATGTACCCCCATGACCGTGTTGCCAATTCTGAATTTTGTTTGCATGTGACCGCGAGATCGGATGTGTCATTTTCTGAAGAGTAGTATGACACAATGTGAATTTTACAGAAACGCATACGTTCTCAATGTTGCCAAAAGGAGGAGCTACAAGAACTCATCAAAGACTCACAATGAAATTCTTTGAAATAGGCCACAAGATGCATGGGTTGAAATTACACACAATAAAGCTACATGGCGATCTGCAGTTAAAAAGGAAAAAAAAAGAACTTCTTGTGAAATGAGGAGAAAGCAGCAGGACAACAGGGAGAGTAGCTAGAAAGTCACAGGTAGACTAAAAACCATCCACAACGACCATCCCATGCCCGAAATGTGCAAGAACATTAGGGACCATAATAAGGTTTATTAGCCATATAAGGACTAATATATAAAGACATAACTGTAATTGAATTTCAAATTTGGACGTAACAAATAGTCATCATCATCATGTGATGGACGAACACACACATCATCATCATGTGATGGATGAAAAAACATATTAAATTACAGAAGGACATATTCAAAAGATCATTAATAAGTCCCACGAAGAAACTAACTTCTGTTTTCAAGGTTAACCCCCCCCCCCCCACTTCCCCTAACGACTTACTATAGATGTATGTGTGGTCACTTGACTCCTTATAATTAATCCTGCTTATTCGCCTCGTCCTATAACGTTCATTATGTGCATTATTTTCGCGAGTCCTTGCTCCTAAAAAGCACAACCCTAAACAGCTGGTGAATGGAGCTCATTAACAGTTTATCTCCATCAGAGTATTCCTACCCTTCATAATGGGTTTTAACTCTAGAAATTGAGGTTTTATTGGCTTACCAACGGAAGAGATTGTCCTAACTATCTGATTTAGCAGCTTGTCAGCTATAAAGAGTTAATGGGAAAACGACTCGCTGGTGAACAAATGAAACTCTTCAAATACTCATTTCAAGTGTTTCCAAAGAGCTTCAACATCGATGTCAAATCCTAGGAGGCTGTCGCTCAAAATATTCCAGTGTGGAGGCGCAACACCAGAAAAGATGCTTGCATTGCTGAAAAGCATCACATCTCAGAGGCACAAAGAGAACGTGCTACCCTAAACGAGAGAACAAATACACAAATGTTCCAATTCTGGCCATCCATATTCCAAGTCTGACATGATTTTCTATGTCAGGGACAGACTTTTCAGTCATCTACGAGCACATCAGACAGATAAAACACACATCGGATACTGTTGTTATCATCGACTGAGCCTTAACGACTTGCTGATTTAAGCATCATGTTAGCAATACAATACGTATTACATTCAGTCATACACAAGAGTACACCTTGGTTATATCATGACATTTTGTCACTAATGAAATGTTTGTAAGAGATGCTTACTTTCTATCCCAAATGATTTTTTAAAAAGTTGGTGAAAGAGATTCTATCTCAAAGTTTGTGAAGGAGAAAAATTATATTTGAAAGTTGGTGAAGGAGAAAAATTATATTTGAAAGTTGGTGAAGGAGAAAAATTATATTTGAAAGTTGGTGAAGGAGAAAAATTATATTTGAAAGTTGGTGAAGGAGAAAAATTATATTTTAAAGTTGGTAAAGGAGAAAAAATTATATTTGAAAGTTGGTGAAGGAGAAAACATTATATTTGAAAGTTGGTGAAGGAGAAAAATTATATTTGAAAGTTGGTGAAGGAGAAAAAATTATATTTGAATGTTGGTGAAGGAGAAAAAATTATATTTGAAAGTTGGTGAAGGAAAAAAAAATATATTTGAATGTTGGTGAAGGAGAAAAAATTATATTTGAAAGTTGGTGAAGGAGAAAAAATTATATTTGAATGTTGGTGAAGGAGAAAAAATTATATTTTTAAGTTGGTGAAGGAGAAAAAATTATATTTGAAAGTTGGTGAAGGAGAAAAAATTATATTTGAAAGTTGGTGAAGGAGAAAAAATTATATTTGAAAGTTGGTGAAGGAGAAAAAATTATATTTGAAAGTTGGTGAAGGAGAAAAAAATATATTTGAAAGTTGGTGAAGGAGAAAAATTATATTTGAAAGTTGGTGAAGGAGAAACAAAATTATATTTGAAAGTTGGTGAAGGAGAAAAAATTATATTTGAAAGTTGGTGAAGGAGAAAAATTATATTTGAAAGTTGGTGAAGGAGAAATAATTATATTTGAAAGTTGATGAAGGAGAAAAGTTTGAAGGTTTAAATTACATCTGAAAGATGTCGAGGGCGACAAGTTCAACCTGAGAGTGAGTCTAGGAGGTAAATATCATCGGCAAATTGGCCAGATTTCCTATCATTTATGCATGCCGTATCTCATACATTAGTATTGTATTCTCACCATTTATATATGTCCTCTCATTAGTTTTCTCATAATTTATATATTTCCTCTCATTAGTTTTCTCATAATTTATATATTTCCTCTCATTAGTTTTCTCATAATTTATATATGTCCTCTCATTAGTTTTCTAATTTATATATGTCCTCTCATTAGTTTTCTCACCATTTATATATGTCCTCTCATTAGTTTTCTAATTTATATATGTCCTCTCATTAGTTTTCTCACCATTTATATATGTCCTCTCATTAGTTTTCTCATAATTTATATATGTCCTCTCATTAGTTTTCTAATTTATATATGTCCTCTCATTAGTTTTCTCACCATTTATATATGTCCTCTCATTAGTTTTCTCATAATTTATATATTTCCTCTCATTAGTTTTCTCATAATTTATATATGTCCTCTCATTAGTTTTCTAATTTATATATGTCCTCTCATTAGTTTTCTCACCATTTATATATGTCCTCTCATTAGTTTTCTAATTTATATATGTCCTCTCATTAGTTTTCTCACCATTTATATATGTCCTCTCATTAGTTTTCTCATAATTTATATATGTCCTCTCATTAGTTTTCTAATTTATATATGTCCTCTCATTAGTTTTCTCATAATTTATATATGTCCTCTCATTAGTTTTCTCACCATTTATATATGTCCTCTCATTAGTTTTCTCATAATTTATATATGTCCTCTCATTAGTTTTCTCATAATTTATATATGTCCTCTCATTAGTTTTCTCATCATTTCAAAATCTCCTATTAATTTTCCACACCATCTACTCATGTTTTCCCCCATTAATTATCAATTCATCTCTTTGTACTCTTCCATTAGATTTTTAATCATCTCTGTATGTCCTGTCACATTTACTCTCTCATCATCTCTGTATGTCCTGTCACTTTTATTTCCTCATCATCTCTGTATGTCCTGTCACTTTTATTTCCTCATCATCTCTGTATGTCCTGTCACTTTTATTTCCTCTTCATCTCTGTATGTCCTGTCACTTTTATTTCCTTATCATCTATGTGACAAAATGTATTATTTTACGAAAGTTTCCACCAAACATTTTTCTGAAACAGTTCAATTTGTATCACCGGTTATTAATTTCTATGCGCTCATTACACGCTGTCTTGTCTTACATGAATACTACATTTTTATTTATCCGTGTCTTGTTTCCATTTATTTAATGGTATATGCAATCCCTTCTGCCAGTTCTAAGATCTAAATGTCATTTAGATTCTTTTTTTTTTTAAATATCATGTTATCTTTTTTGTAGTTATGCATTAGACTTTTTTTTATGCTCTCTTTTCGCGGCATATTCTCTGTCACGTGACTGTTATGTTTTACGCTCGATTGTATTTTTGTTGTGTGATGGATTTTCCGCCTTTTTCTGATTACCTTTTATTTTTTTTAGTTGTATTGAGGAAAAGTTTAGTAAACGATATTGTAAAATACAGAAATATAAAATGCTAGGAGTAATAGAACTGCACGGCGTGCACTTTCCTAACAAGACATTGAAACGTGCACTATCTTCCGCGTTGCCACAGTTGAATATTTTGTCACTAGCTCTGTGGGTATTTGAACGTCATTAGAGGTTCTGGGGTTATTTTGACCAAATTTGCCATACTAATAGATTTTTTTTCCCAGGAAACTTCTAGTCAAAATACTGTTAAACCATCTATATTTTCTAAAACACATTACTAATAGTCTCATTTAAAATTATGTAACTTCACAAATAAATAAGCCAAGGCCATGTTTTTTAGTGTATATTATCACCTAGTGTCGCTGTCTGATTCCTGTTGAATTATCTACTGTTCCAAGACAGAAACTCAACGTTATTTTAAAAAATACCAAAATTATATTTTACCGAATTGATATTTCAACGTTTCATTAAGAAATTTTCTGACTTAAACTAAACCAAATCCATCTCCGGTCATTCCCAACGGTCCACTGGCGAATCTTGTTTGCCCACTGCAATCGGTTCTGTCGATTCGGTCCATAAGTAAAGGATTTCTGTAGGGTCTTCTAGACTAAATGATTCTGTCGTGCAGCTGGTTCCTGGCCGTTAGATCTGAAATTGGACGAGCTGCTGACACAGACTGGACTATGGAGGACACAGGTGCAAATCAATTACTGATGTGACGCTGCCGTATGTACCTGTTTTCAGCAGAAGTTATGACTCTTGGTCTTCAACTACGCGGCCGGTGAGACAGTTTGTTGAAATCGCCCCCAAAGGCGACTAAATCTGCTTTTAACCACAATAAATTGTCTGGCCACTATGTTTTGTGATTGCCCAGTCTGTAAGCGTCCAATGATGATGTATCGTTGTTCTGTAGTGAGATGAGCCATACTTACGTATTGAATTTTAATATGATGATGTTCCTCTGCCCGATCTGAAACCAGCCTGTGTTTCATTTATCTCCATCTCTAATTTCTGTTTGATTCTTTGCATTATGATGTTTAGCATTATTTTACTTGCTTGACTTATAAGTGATATAGTTCAGTAGTTAGAGCAAATCTGAAGGTCGCCTTTTTTTGGGAGGGGTATATATAATGATTTTTTCCATTCATCCGGCCATGTACCGCTTTCCCATATTTTGCAGCAGAGTTTGTGGTAAATCTTGATTCCGGCCTCGCCGCCTGCGTGTATCATTTCAGTTGTTAAGCCATCATTGCCTGGGGCTTTACCTTTCTTTAAACTTTCTATTGCTGTTCTATTGACACATGATCATGATGAAATAATCCATTTAGCTGTGGGTAGGTAACTCTTGACAACCCATAATCATTCAGACACAAGCAAAGATTCATTTTAGTTGTTGATGGAAATGACAACCAGACTTATATAAGGTTGTCTCATTAAAGATGGGACCATAAAAAACATGGTTGGATAAGGCTGGTTTAATGGTTGCATAAGGCGGTTTTATTGACTGCATAAGGCGGGTTTATTAGTTGTAGGAGGCGGTTTTATTGGTTGCATAAGGCGAGTGTACTGGTTGCATAAGGCGGGTTTATTGGCGGCATAATGTGGGTTTCCTGGTTGCATAAGGCGTGTTTATTGGTTTCGTAAGGTGGGTTTACTGGTTGTATAAGGTGCGTTTACTGGTTGTATAAGGTCGGTTTATTGGTTACATAAGGCGTGTTTATTGGTTGCATAAGGCGTGTTTATTGGTTGCATAGGGCGAGTTTATTGGTTGCATAAGGCGGGTTTATTGGTTGCATAGGGCGAGTTTACTGGTTGCATAAGGCGGGTTTATTGGCGGCATAAGATGGGTTTCCTGGTTGCATAATGCGTGTTTATTGGTTGCGTAAGGCGTGTTTATTGGTTGCATAGGGCGAGTTTATTGATGCATCTTTAGTCCGAGAAGGGGGACAGTCTAGTGCGACAGTATCCTAGGATTACCACATCCTGCCGTGAGCACAACACACACATCTGGGCCAACTATATCGTCATTCTTCTGTCAGATGTGTTGACCCATCTACAGTGTACACCGATGATTGTACAGACCTTCTAACTGAACTGCTTTTGCACCCTATTCATTACGCTTGTGATTACTGTTGGGCTTTTGATTGGTCGTTATTTACATACTTGAACTCGCATGCCAACAAATAGCCATTGCCAACCAATAGATTGTACGCAAGTTGGAAACTAGTTCATGTGTACACTTTAGTTGACAGGTCTCCTATAAGATCGCTGGGTCACTCATCTACAGTGATGTCAAATCTAGCATTCCCCATCGCCCAGGAGTGTCACAAAAGGACAAAGATGCAATGACAGCTGTACTGTATCTCTCGTCATCTATGATACTTATTTGATAGAAGACAAACGTAAGAAATTGAGACAAACCTATCCTTCAAATTTCCTTGTATATAAATTGAGACAAACCTATCCTTCAACTTTCCTTGTATATAAATTGAGACAAACCTATCCTTCAACTTTCCTTGTATATAAATTGAGACAAGCCTATCCTTCAACTTTCCATGTATATAAATTGAGACAAACCTATCCTTCAACTTTCCTTGTATATAAATTGAGACAAGCCTATCCTTCAACTTTCCTTGTATATAAATTGAGACAAACCTATCCTTCAACTTTCCTTGTATATAAATTGAGACAAGCCTATCCTTCAACTTTCCTTGTATATAAATTGAGACAAGCAAATCCTTCAACTTTCCTTGTATATAAATTGAGACAAGCATATCCTTCAACTTTCCTTGTATATAAATTGAGACAAACCTATCCTTCAACTTTCCTTGTATATAAATTGAACAGGCCTATCCTTCAACTTTCCTTGTATATAAATTGAGACAAACCTATCCTTCAACTTTCCTTGTATATAAATTGAGACTAACCTATCCTTCAACTTTCCTTGTATATAAATTGAGACAAACCTATCCTTCAACTTTCCTTGTATATAAATTGAGACAAGCCTATCCTTCAACTTTCCATGTATATAAATTGAGACAAACCTATCCTTCAACTTTCCTTGTATATAAATTGAGACAAGCCTATCCTTCAACTTTCCATGTATATAAATTGAGACAAACCTATCCTTCAACTTTCCTTGTATATAAATTGAGACAAGCCTATCCTTCAACTTTCCTTGTATATAAATTGAGACAAACCTATCCTTCAGCTTTCCTTGTATATAAATTGAGACAAGCCTATCCTTCAACTTTCCTTGTATATAAATTGAGACAAGCAAATCCTTCAACTTTCCTTGTATATAAATTGAGACAAGCATATCCTTCAACTTTCCTTGTATATAAATTGAGACAAACCTATCCTTCAACTTTCCTTGTATATAAATTGAACAGGCCTATCCTTCAACTTTCCTTGTATATAAATTGAGACAAACCTATCCTTCAACTTTCCTTGTATATAAATTGAGACTAACCTATCCTTCAACTTTCCTTGTATATAAATTTAGACAAACCTATCCTTCAACTTTCCTTGTATATAAATTGAGACAAGCCTATCCTTCAACTTTCCATGTATATAAATTGAGACAAACCTATCCTTCAACTTTCCTTGTATATAAATTGAGACAAGCCTATCCTTCAACTTTCCTTGTATATAAATTGAGACAAACCTATCCTTCAACTTTCCTTGTATATAAATTGAGACAAGCCTATCCATCAACTTTCCTTGTATATAAATTGAGACAAGCAAATCCTTCAACTTTCCTTGTATATAAATTGAGACAAGCCTATCCTTCAACTTTCCTTGTATATAAATTGAGACAAACCTATCCTTCAACTTTCCTGTATATAAATTGAGACAGGCCTATCCTTCAACTTTCCTTGTATATAAATTGAGACAAACCTATCCTTCAACTTTCCTTGTATATAAATTGAGACTAACCTATCCTTCAACTTTCCTTGTATATAAATTGAGACAAACCTATCCTTCAACTTTCCTTGTATATAAATTGAGACAGGCCTATCCTTCAACTTTCCTTGTATATAAATTGAGACAAACCTATCCTTCAACTTTCCTTGTATATAAATTGAGACTAACCTATCCTTCAACTTTCCTTGTATATAAATTGAGACAAACCTATCCTTCAACTTTCCTTGTATATAAATTGAGACAACCCTATCCTTCAACTTTCCTTGTATATAAATTGAGACAAGCCTATCCTTCAACTTTCCTTGTATATAAATTGAGACAAGCCTATCCTTCAACTTTCCTTGTATATAAATTGAGACAAGCCTATCCTTCAACTTTCCTTGTATATAAATTGAGACAACCCTATCCTTCAACTTTCCTTGTATATAAATTGAGACAAGCCTATCCTTCAACTTTCCTTGTATATAAATTGAGACAAACCTATCCTTCAACTTTCCTTGTATATAAATTGAGACAAGCCTATCCTTCAACTTTCCTTGTATATAAATTGAGACAGGCCTATCCTTCAACTTTCCTTGTATATAAATATATATATGGAAGATAATCAACACAAGGAAACAGAATAGCAATGACTAAAAGTAGTTTCAATGACATGAGGAAAGATGTGACATATAAACACAATTATACAAAGAAACATGAAAGAAGAATTATAATATGCTACATCTATTCTACATTAATGTATGACTCAGAAACATGGACAATGAAGAACCAACAAGAGGACATAATTTATACCTTTGACATGTGGGTATATATAGAACAATGTAGAATTTCATGCAAAGCAGAAGAAAATAAACAAAGAGGTTCTAACAACACTTCGTTTAAAAATAGTATTAAAGAAAATAAAGTTCAAACAAATAAAGTATAGTGGCCATATTGAAGGACATGACACCTTGTTTACGAACTTACTTGAGGGTAAAGTCGAGGTGAGGTGACCAAGAGGTATGCAGATATGCCAGTGGGAAAGAAGCATCACGAAACGGACATTTAAGTGAATCTAGCAGAGTGCAGTACCAAAGCAAGAAACATGGATGCTGGAAGTCCTTTGTAGCAAATATTCGTTGCGGAAATGACTCCAGATGATGAAGTCTCTATTGCTTTACGGATCTGAAATATAACATGACTTGCAACCCAGAACGTTACATTAATCTGAAACATGACATGCAACCCAGAACGTTACATTAATCTGAAACATGACATGCAACCCAGAACGTTACATTAATCTGAAACATGACATGCAGCCCAGAACGTCACATTAATCTGAAACATGACATGCAACCAGTAAGGTCACATTAATCTCAAACATGACATGCAACCTAGAACGTTACATTAATCTGAAACATGACATGCAGCCCAGAACGTCACATTAATCTGAAACATGACATGCAACCAGTAAGGTCACATTAATCTCAAACATGACATGCAACCTAGAACGTTACATTAATCTGAAACATGACATGCAACCCAAAACGTCACATTAATCTGAAACATGACATGCAACCCAAAACGTTACATTAATCTGAAACATGACATGCAACCCAAAACGTCACATTAATCTGAAACATGACATGCAACCCAAAACGTTACATTAATCACTAAAAATATTTATAGATAAACTTCTGCCTTCTGTAATCTGCACTGGGTGGTGTGAAGGTGTAAATGAAAGAGTGAGTTGTGGAAGAGAACATACCAGTGCCCGGTGGAGATTAGGCAAAAACTAGAACATGAAGATATATGGAAGATACATTGAAAGAATCCTGACGACATAATTAAACTGGGACCCATAGGGAGAGGTAAGTTGTAAGACAGAGGCACACCAGGAAAAACAACATTGGAGAGAAAACAAAATCAACATGGGATCGCGGATATAGCTATTTTTCTTTTGCGTTCATTCTCCGGCTACTGCAAATTAATAGGATGTAGTCCGGATAACGGAATGCGCTGTTTCATGGTTTCCAGCCATACTGCGATATTTGCTGCTTTTGACCTTACACATCCGATTTCAGCATGGTTTCTGTGCTAATTTGACCCCATATGGAATGGGCAGCAATCTTCACCCCACAACCACCTTAGTCGCCTCTTACGACATACATGGAAGGTAAACAATTGTGCTATTATTTGCTTCCCTTTCGGAAGCCGACAGCACAGAAAACTATATAGAATGACAATTGCAAGCCTATGTTCCACACGGAGCTCAGAGAAAGAAGTAAATCGAGGACATTCAGAGAACGGAAACCATTGTATCATAATTTACAGCGTGCCTGCGATAATTCTTCCTCTTCTTTGTCGTTCATTCTCAAACTCCCTCTGGATCTCTCTTGTAGCAGAGTCCTACTAGATTTCCAGCAGAATGTAGTCCCGAGAATGGAAATGCGTTGTGTATTCGTTTTTGTTGCGCCAATTGCCCAACATATCCGTCTTCGGCGTATGGCTGCTAAAAGAATCACAGATGCGCCTTAAGTAGGTTTGGTTGGTTGCTGATCCAGCGGTCCATGGGCTCATGCCCCTTGACCTAATGCCATTAAATGGCATTATATTGCTCGCCTTAAGTAGAAGGAGAGGAACCTAAAATAAAAAATTTTAAATCATTCTTTCATTGTCATTCTTTCATTGTCATTATTTCATTGTCATTATTTCATTGTCATTCTTTCATTGTCATTCTTTCATTGTCATTCTTTCATTGTCATTCTTTCATTGTCATTCTTTCATTGTCATTCTTTCATTGTCATTCTTTCATTGTCATTCTTTCATTGTCATTCTTTCATTGTCATTCTTTCATTGTCATTCTTTCATTGTCATTATTTCATTGTCATTATTTCATTGTCATTCTTTTATTGTCATTATTTCATTGTCATTATTTCATTGTCATTCTTTCATTGTCATTATTTCATTGTCATTATTTCATTGTCATTCTTTCATTGTCATTCTTTCATTGTCATTCTTTCATTGTCATTCTTTCATTGTCATTCTTTCATTGTCATTCTTTCATTGTCATTATTTCATTGTCATTATTTCATTGTCATTATTTCATTGTCATTCTTTCATTGTCATTATTTCATTGTCATTATTTCATTGTCATTCTTTCATTGTCATTATTTCATTGTCATTATTTCATTGTCATTATTTCATTGTCATTATTTCATTGTCATTATTTCATTGTCATTATTTCATTGTCATTATTTCATTGTCATTATTTCATTGTCATTATTTCATTGTCATTATTTCATTGTCATTCTTTCATTGTCATTCTTTCATTGTCATTATTTCATTGTCATTATTTCATTGTCATTCTTTCATTGTCATTCTTTCATTGTCATTATTTCATTGTCATTATTTCATTGTCATTATTTCATTGTCATTATTTCATTGTCATTCTTTCATTGTCATTCTTTCATTGTCATTCTTTCATTGTCATTATTTCATTGTCATTCTTTCAATTTATGAGATGATGATGTGTTTTTGAAAATGTTTAGAGATGTTGGGAAAAGAGAGGGGCGGGGAAGATTCTTACTTTTTGGGTAAATTTCTAGTACTAAAATTCGCGATTTTATTTCCTAGAGGTGAACTCCGAAATCCCTCCGGTTATCAAGTGATTGCCTTCGACATCTGAACCTTTAGGTTATGCACCACTACTACATCCAATCTCATGACGAGTACACTGTAACAAGTAAACTTCAGATCTTCGAGCAAGTCCTAGCGAGTTATCCTTGTGAGACGAGAGCACTAACCACTCTACCATAGATACGAAGAAATCAGTTTAAAATATTAATACAAATAGTTTGATAGAATGTACTATAGTGAGAGAAGTACATAATATATTAGTGATTAATCATAACTGATCTTGAATTCTGGAGACGACGCATGATCTGGATTGTTCTCTTACAGTAAATGAGTGTGGCATAAGCATCCTGGCGTGTCACGAGCCCGATTAATAAATAAAATAACAGCTCACCAAAGTTAATAATCTGGGGGTTGTACTGTGTCATTAACTGAGAAACCGGCGTTTCTTTAAGTTTTTATTTCAATGTAATTATCCATGTCAGGACTGCACGCACGCGAGCCAGGTCGCCAGTGTTGGCTATCAAACTATTTTATTTTCTGATGATTGCTATCGGTAGCATCTCTTTACCCCCCCCCCTCCCTCCCTTTTCCAAACCCTTCCCAACGATGAAAAATATTGAGATTGTGCATTGCTGAAGTTAGTAAGTGTTTGGGTATAAGTTTAGCAAATCACATTTGTTTCTCGTTTAATACACACATTTTGGGAGATTCAGGTCATAAGTCTTTGTTTAACCGGTAACAAGAAACAATTTAAGAGAAAATAGAAAACGTGAATCATGAGTCAACTTGGGCTGACAACCAGCTTGTTTGCGCAGATTTCAAACAAAGCAAGCGAGATCGGATTTTAAAAAAAGGAATCCATAAATAATATACACTAAAGTAAATCATATAAATATTTAAAAAGAAATAAGCTGTGTAAATGGTTAGAATTCTATAAACAATAATTGTATAAATGTTGTGTTTAAAATATGAAAATGAAAACCTATGAAAGTCCAATTTCAAATATTTGGCTTTGACACAGCCAACCTGGCAATGTACGGCTGGCAGTTTGTGGTCTATATTCTATATTATTAAAGAGGTCACTTGCCAGACGCCGTTCCTTCTGTCTGGTGCAGTAGCTAGAAATTCCACAAATCTTTCCTTCAAAAGTGGGAGGACAATAAAAATATACTCTCTTCTCTTTTTTTTATTTTTTCTCCTTTTCGGACGACAAAAAGAAATAAAATCTGAGAGTTTTATCTAGATGTACGTTTGATAGAAAAATGGCACAGGCTTACATTATTTTGTAGTGCCAGATTTTTTCATGAGCTATTTTAAAACTATTTTGTTATGATAGTTACTATTGCATTTCCGGTAAATAGTCGTCTGTTTTCTGATATATTCCTTACACGTGTAAATGTCAACATTTGTGCGTTTGACTCGTTATCTTGGGTTCTCTTCCATGCGTTTATGTTAACTGTAATTAAGACATTACACAAATTGTTGGGTCGTTTGTAGTAAAATATATTGAAGAACAGATTGAAGTAGTTCGACCACTTAATGAGAATTAACGACTATTAGCCAGCGGCAAGAGTGTACAGCGTTATACTGGACACAGCAAAGACGCAAAAGACTAAGAAGAAAGTGGATTGAAAGTGGTACCTACATTCTGAAACGTCACAATATTACTGCATATCAAATTACCAAATGTTATGCAATTCTCTATAATCCCTTTCTATGTGTAGTTTATTGTGTCTGTGATGACGATGATTCAATCCCTTTCGCTGTGAGCAGGAAGCTCTTGACAGCCCATAACCCTTCTGGCGAATGCATAGGTCTTCCTCAGTTGTGGTGCAGTTGTGTAGAGTGTGTTGTGTATAGCTGGAAGTGGTGGTAGTAGTTCTTGTCGGATGTCTGTTAGTTTTGGGCACTGCAGTAGTATGTGTACGACAGTCTCCTCTTGTACGTTACAGTGTCTGCAATGTGGTTCGTGTAATGGATTTATTATGTTCATGCGTTTATTACGGGGGGGGGGGGGGGCTGTTCTTAGTTGGAATGTGAGACTCAGGTTTGCTCGCTCGAGTTGTCTCAGAGGGTCCATTGAGGGTGTTCATATAGTGAGCGTCCTGTCTTTGAGCTGGCCCACTGTTGTAGCTATTCTTGCTGGCGTAGTTGTTTCGTAGTTGTTTCGTATGATTTATTTGCATGTTTGTAGGGAGATTTTTAGGGGAAATTGGGAAATGGGGGGGGGGGGGGGGAGTGGTGTGGAGTTTTGCAGCTCCTCTCAGCTAGTTTAGTAGCCGTTTCGCTTCCAGGGACTACGGCATGCCAGGTATATATTGAACGGGGACATCTGTGCCATACGTTCTTGATAGCTGATCTATCTGTCTGTTGATATTGCAACCAGGAAGTGGTTTTTTTTGTCTCCAGAGCATTTAGTGTTGATTTTGGGTTGGAGAATATGACTATGTCTTCAGGTGGAGTAGTTCCGTTCTCAAAGTCCACAATAATTCGATACAGAGCTTTCTCGATTGCTATTATCTCTGCTGTGTAGTTAGAGCAGATATCTCCGCATGGGCCAAAAATTAGTGGTCCGCATGGGTCAAAAATTAGTGGGTAGTCATCTGGGTCTGTGTTTGGGTATTTATTGTGGCTATATATATATATATATATATATATATATATATATATATATATATATATATATATATATATATATATATATAATGGTTGTATATATCTGTATCAATCAGAACAAGACAAAAATCAATCATATCAAACATTAGAGGCAGACAGTCAAGATTTCTATGGCATGCGCTGAGAAGAACACAGCTTGAACACTTAATACCACTGGAAAGATCACGGGGAGAAGAGATAGGGGACAAGAAAGAGAAAAGTTGCTAGATGGGCTAGTATTGTGACACAGTAGAAGTTCACAAACCGAGCTTATTAACAACACAAAAGCCAGAGAATTGCGTAGAAACACGATTGCTTACTTCGCCATTCGGCATTATTCTTGATTTATTGATATCTGTATTCTTTCTGTATATATCTGTATTATAGATGTGTATATATTTATAAATTTGAAAAGTAACTATCTCTGAACCTTGTTTTGCTGTACTTCTGTAATATTTTTAGATTTGTATAAATTTTAGATTCTTTCGGGTTATCATCCCTCGGCTTATCATCGAGAAGGGGGAGTCTACGGGATACTTTTAATTATATTATTGGGTAGTATGATATAGATGTCCGGCTCTGAGGTGGACTGGTACAGATGTGATTCTGTGACATCTGAGGTGGACTGGTACAGATGTGATTCTGTGACATCTGAGGTGGACTGGTACAGATGTGATTCTGTGACATCTGAGGTGGACTGGTACAGATGTGATTCTGTGACATCTGAGGTGGACTGGTACAGATGTGATTCTGTGACATCTGAGGTGGACTGGTACAGATGTGATTCTGTGACATCTGAGGTGGACTGGTACAGATGTGATTCTGTGACATCTGAGGTGGACTGGTACAGATGTGATTCTGTGACATCTGAGGTGGACTGGTACAGATGTGATTCTGTGACATCTGAGGTGGACTGATACAGATGTGATTCTGTCACATCTGAGATACTAATTTAAACCACGCCTCAGATAACTGTGAATCTGGACCGCTCAGTAAGCAATAGCAGCCTGCTGTATGTAAATTATTACTTAAAAATCAATGCAGTAAATTATTGTTGCTTTTATGGCTACGTCTTGAAAAGCATAGGTTACCAATGTTTGATCATTGTTATTTAGAGTCGTCTCCGCCAACAAGGTTAGCTGCAAAAGACCTCCAATATCCCCTGTTTCTTGACTTGATATAACCTGTCCATCTTGTGATGCTACCCTCCCACTTGTATCTCTGCCTACCTCCTGTTCGGCTCCCCTCGAATTTATCCTCAAGTAAGGTCTTCAACCAGGTGTCATATCTTTTAATATATCCAAAATATTTCCTTTATTTGATTTGTATTTCCTTTAATGATTTTTTCTTCACACAAAGTAATGTTGGACCTCATTGTTTTTTCCTCCTTCCATGATATTCCTATTCTTCTGTATATCCACATCTCAAAGGCACCAATTATGTATTCTAGCTGTTTGTTTATTGTCCATGTTATGAGTCATGCATTACTATATACTGTTAAAAAAAAACGCAACATTATTTCAAACGAACCTGTGTCAAAATTGTACTTTACGGAATGAATGTTTCAACCTTGGCATGAAGAAATTTCAGACTTTAGCTTAAGCAATCCCATCTTTAGTCATTCCGAGCAGTTCGATTAACTGCTGCCCCCTGCAGTCGGTTCTGTCGATGCCGGTCCATAAAAACAGGACCTGTATAGTGTCTTCTAGCCCAACGACCAGCGTCGTGCAGTCGGTTTCTGACCGTTTGATCTGAAATTCGACTAGATGATGATGTTGACTGTACTATGGAGGACGCATATGCAAAACGATTCCTGACCCAGCCGTACGAAGCGGTCTTCGGCTGGAGTTGTGACTATGGGTCTTCCGCTGTGCGGCCGGTCTGCAGCTGAGCCAATTTGTTGAGATTGTCTTCAAAATGCAACTCATGGTGTTACTAACCACATAAATTGTTTGGACACTACTCTTTGTGTTTGTCCAGTCTGTGAGCGTCCAATGATGATGTGGTCCCTTTTTCCCTTAGTTTCCGAAGTTCCGACTTTGATTTGATAGCTGCTTTAATTGTTGATTTTCTAGCTCATACGAAATCCTATGATCCGTTGCCTCAAGGACTGTCCCAAACTTTTTAAAGTCATTATTAAAGGACTATGTCCCTAACTTTGCAAAACCTTTAATCAAGGAATGTGCGCCTAGCTTGTGTATACCAGTATATACATTATCCATTTTGCTATCGGCATAATTTGTAGAGATTCCAAGACGAATTGATTATCATGTCCTTTGTCTATACTGGGTTCGATTTTTTCTTTTCTGATTGACAACCCCAGGTTTGCTTTGCAATGTCATGTTTGATTGACAGTGACATTGACAATGACATTCTGATTGACAATGTCATGATTTTCTAGGAGATACATGTGAATTATGGAGTTACGTGCTCTATGCGATAATATACACAGGGCTGTAGCTGCTCTTTGGAGAGATACACATGTTTATGAGAGATACACATGCTAATGAGAGATACACATGTTTATGAGAGATACACATGCTAATGAGAGATACACATGCTAATGAGAGATACACATGTTTATGAGAGATACACATGCTTATGAGAGATACACATGCTAATGATAAATACACATGTTTATGAGAGATACACATGTTTATGAGAGATACACATGTTTATGAGAGATACACATGTTTATGAGAGATACACATGCTAATGATAAATACACATGTTTATGAGAGATACACATGCTAATGAGAGATTCACATGTTTATGAGAGATACACATGCTAATGATAAATACACATGTTTATGAGAGATACACATGTTTATGAGAGATACACATGTTTATGAGAGATACACATTTTTATGAGAGATACACATGTTTATGAGAGATACACATGCTAATGATAAATACACATGTTTATGAGAGATACACATGCTAATGGGAGATTCACATGTTTATGAGAGATACACATGCTAATGATAAATACACAATCTTGTGAGAGATACACATGCTAATGATAAATGCACATGTTTATGAGAGATACACATGTTTATGAGAGATACACATGTTTATGAGAGATACACATGTTTATGAGAGATACACATGTTTATGAGAGATACACATGCTAATGATAAATACACATGTTTATGAGAGATACACATGCTAATGAGA